>CM049873.1:4295575-4318075 GCA_027474115.1 Schizopygopsis malacanthus
TTATCCATTCATTCATTCATTCATTCATTCATTTATTCATTCATTCATTTATCCATTCATTCGTTCATTCATTCATTCATTCGTTCATTTATCCATTAATTCGTTCATTTATCCATTCATTCATTCATTTATTCATTCATTCATTTATCCATTAATTAATTAATTAATTCGTTCATTTATCCATTCATTCATTCATTTATCCATTCATTAATTAATTCATTCATTCTTTCATGTATCCATTCATTCAATCATTTATCCATTAATTAATTAATTAATTCATTCTTTCATGTATCCATTCATTCAATAATTTATCCATTCATTCATTTATTCTTTCATTCATTCATTCATTCATTCATTCATTTATTCATTCATTAATTCATTAATTAATTTGTTCATTTATCCATTCATTCGTTCATTTATCCATTCATTAATTAATTCATTTGTTCATTAATTAATTCATTTGTTCATTTATCCATTCATTCGTTCATTTATCCATCCATTCATTCATTTATCCATTCATTCAATTCATTTATCCATTCATTCATTCATTCATTCGTTCATTCGTTCATTCGTTCATTCATTCATTTATCCATTCATTCATTCATTCATGCATCCATTCATTTATCCATTCATTCATTCATTCATTCATTCATTCATTCATTCATTTATCCATTCATTCATTCATTTATTTATCCATTCATTCATTCATTCATTCATTTATTCATTCGTTCATTTATCCATTCATTCATTCATTCATTCATTCATTCATTCATTCATTCATGCATCCATTCATTCATGCATCCATTCATTTATCCATTCATTCGTTCATTCATTCATTCTTTCATTCATTCATTAACTCATTTACATGGTGGAAACTGGCTGTCATTAGTTTATGACTTGTGTGGGTAATGGTTTTCGAATTGTCATTTTTGAAAAGTTAGTAGTTTTGCTACTTTTAGTTTTCTACTCCGAAATATTTTCTTGAAGGCACAGTTATAAAACACTACAAAACTAAATGTAAAAAAGGTAAAAGTAAAGTAAACTCAAGTATATGAAAGTATGCCCCCCCACACACATAAAAACAGAAGTTGTGTTAAAAGTATAAAAGTTGTCAAAAGGATTATTCCTTTGCGTGTCTCTATGTATACGTCTGTAGCCCTGTAGGGAAAAGAGGGAACAGAAATTGGCTTCTTATTCCTTAAACCTTAAAATATAAAATAAAATAAAAGGGAACTTCACAGAATGCATCACAGACTGTTTTGTTCCTAAGAAGCGATGTGATTACGAAGATGGAAAACAATTTCCTATAAAGACCACGATAAATCCTTTTCAAAATAACGTCCCCTGAGACAAGAGCTGAAAAATAGCCTCCGGTGTTCAATTTATGTTAAACCAGATGTAGATCCCGAAACAGATACGTGTGATATGTGATGATACTCCTATCAGTTATTCTGCTGATAATAGCCAGATGAAAGACAATGCTCTGCAGATCTGTGAGGGAAAGTCGAAAACAGCCATGTGTGAGTTCATATGTGTGTGGATGCACATCTGTGTGCTTATACGTGTAGGTCAGATGAGGAAGCTCAGGACTTTTCCAGTGCTGGTATGTAGTTTTAAGAAGCCAGAGCTCCTCTATGTGCCTTGAGACATGCAAACCGATGCCTTCTCTCCATTCAGCCTGCTTGCCTTCCTCAGCCTGTTCTTCCTCAAACCCTTCATCTCGATTCTCATAGAAACAGAATAAATAAATCACCAGCCCAAACTGCCTCAAAGGGAACGTGGCAGAGTGGGACGCTGGTTGAATTCAGATCAAAAGCTGGATTCTATTTAAAGTCAGTTTCTTAATCATGTGTGTCATGAACTTTAATTGATTATTGCATCACACATTATTACAAAATAATATGAGTATATTACATATTAGTACAAAAATACAACAGAGAGAGTTGCATCATATTTCTCCTTGATAAATGTGTTTGCTATAACAGGTGTCGCACTAAGGATGAAATGTGTCACAGATGAAAAGTAAGTCATTTAGAGGTTGATTTTCCTGAAAAGTGATCGCAGTCGATGGTGTGAAGAAGTTAACTGTAAGTTGCATGCGCTAAGTACTTGATTACTTAATGACTTATTTAATTGCTTTTCTATCTTCAGCCGCCTCCTGATTGTGAAATGTAGGTGCTAATTGTGTTGATCACAGAGATTTTCTATTTGATGATGATACATATTTTAATGAGGAACATATAGAATCCAATGCAATCATTCGGCCTATCAAATAGTCATGGATAAACAATATTTGACCTTTTAAAAATAGTATTACAGAATATGTGATGACTTTATTATTAGATTACATAAATTACATAAAATTACAAATTACATAATGAGATAAATGTCTATTCTGCCAAATTCAAACTGTAGTTTAAAATATGTATATTGTGTATACATTTGCTAAATATTTAATACAATATATTACAATTTGATATAATACATTCTAAATTACCTGCAGAATATTATATTAATGTTGTTTGATGTTTGTTGTTGTTTTGTAGACTTTCAGAACATACAGTCATGGCCAAACATATCGGCACCATTGGTAAATATGATCAAAGAAGGCTGTGAAAATGAATCTGCATTGTTAATCTTTTTGATATTTCATTTAAAACATTGACACAAATCTAACCTTTCGTTACATAAAACTGTACAATATGGCATAAATGTGTGTACTGATGTGATTAAATTATATACTCAAGTACTGTCAAATGATTAATCGTGACTAATCACAGCATATATATATATATATATATATATATATATATATGTTTACATAATGTATGTGTGTGTACTGTTGTATATGTATTAAACACATGCACGTATATTTTAAGGAAAATTTATATTTATATATAAAATATTTATATTTATACATTATATATATATATATATATATACATACATGTTAATATATTTGTAATATATACATGCATGTGCATGCATTTATATATACATAATAAACACACAATAGATAACACACGTGCATTATGTAAACACATATGTGTTAATCACGATTATCAGGATTAATCAGTTAACAGAAATAAACACAGTAAGATTCCCAACAAAAATTATTTATTTATTTGTATTATATACCATCATTGTTATTATTAAGCACATCTATCACGTTATTTTATGCTGAATAAAATATCTCCTTGCATTTTGTAATACCCATTTCAACATAACTATGACTCACTAATCACATAAAGAACTGTGAGTATATTCTCTTTTTTGTAATTGTATTAAATATGCAGAGCCAAAACAGTATTTTTGTATTCTACTTCTCATTATTATTATTAGACGCTTTTATAACAGAATATGTTATTCTAAATAAAACATCTTGTAAGGTCCTTGTCTAAATAAGTGTACAAATGGCATAAAACGGCAAAATACTATACGTGACATATTGTAAAATATTAGCTGTGACGTGTCGTGTGTGCAGTAACACTCTTGTTAACATGCTGTTCTTACACTGCTTGCATCAGAGCCATGCGCTGTGCTGTGCTCCTCTCCATCCAGACAGAGCGAGTGTGCTTCAGACTCTAGAGGTCTCCATCCTTCAGCATCCACACACGCGCTGTGCATTCTTCTGCATCGGCCACAGACTGAGAGAGAGAGAGAGAGAGAGAGAGAGAGAGAGAGAGAGAGAGAGAGAGATGAGAGAGAGAGAGAGGACACCGCGCAACAGCAGAGACGCGCGTCCTCCGTCAGAGCGAACGGGAACTTTGATGATTTAACGGTGAAACCGATAGAAACGTGGAGATGATGTTCCAGTCCTTGATGATGGATTCGTCTTTCAGCATGTCCAGCTATGCTGTCCTTGTGCTCGTCTCCTAATAGACTGCTGAACCATTTTTCTTGTCAAACACTTCTGCTATACTACAGCTTTTGTGATTCCGCGTGAAGAACCGTGAAGGAGACGGGGCGCATTGTTTGAATTGTCATTATTATAAAGGACTTCCAGTTCATACAGGATTCGTGATGACTGCAACATACCGCTCCTTATTCCTCTGTAAGTAAAGCGAGTTATTTATTCCTTTACAGCGTGGCAGGGTTGTGGACGTCTAAGTAGCTCGTCCGCTTTATATTGTTCACCTTCATCCATGTCAAATAAGTTTTAGCCTGAGCATTGGATAAAGTCTGCAATATGAAGGCATGAATTTAACCAATGTAACCTAAGCTTGGTAAGAAGTGCAGTTCATAACAAGACCCCCACCCAGTTGAGTAAATCAAAGCCAGATGGTTTTGGGGCTCTGGTGAGTTACACCCTTCAGACAGACAACTCTTGAAAATAAAGGTTCCAGTCAGAATAAACCCGGTTTTACGGTCTAACATCGCCTTTTAAGTTCAATGGAGAACTTTTTATTTACCGGTTCTTTGGAAAGCCTTCATGTTCTGGTGCTTTAATAAACCCAGAAACAATGCGATGAACCTATTAATGTCTGATTTAATTTCTAAAGACTCATTTTGCTCAACTCAAAAACCCGGTGTAACCAAAACGGTTCTTCAAGAAGATTATATGAGGAACCTTTATTTTAAGAGTGTTTCATTATTGCGTCTGAAACCCCAGTAACATAAGAACACTGGGAGAGATGGTACAATGTGCATGTGTCCGTATATTAAAGATCTTGATGATGAGTATGCATCATCCAAATACTATTGGGGTAACACAAGGTCTCATTCGCCGATTGCATTTGTGCAACGGCAGAAAATGGAACGTTCGTTGCTGAACGGAACAAAGACAGGGCACGTCGCCCAATCCGAATCTCTTAATTTGTTGTGACATCGGATGGCAAAAATAGATCCTCCTGTTCCTGTTAAACGTCCAGAGATGAGCCGGTGGCGCGAGCCGCTGGTGTCCGGTGCGCACGGGGGTCTCGCGTGTGTGCGTGTGCCGGGGTCAGACCCGGGGAGGATGTGTGAGAGCATGCATGCGTCCATGGGTCACATTCGCGGTTCATTGTCCGATTCTCAGGCTGCACGCGCGTTTGTAACGGGAGTTTGCTGCGCGTGAGCCGACGTTTATTATAATCACTGCGCCAAACTTTGTCCCATCGTTCGTGTCCTCAGCGCGTATGCATGACAGATGCAGGATGAGAGCGGTGTGTGTCTAGTACCTGCCTCTTGTGCTTCCTAAATGCATGATAGCTTACTGTGTATGAAAATTGCTGCGGATTCTCCGTGGTGTATTGAGAAGGTCAACGCTGCTGTTACACCCCTGACAGAAGCATCAGCTCGCCTACAGCATTCCCAAACACTCGTATCTTATAGCAGGAGAATCCCCGCGTTGAGGATTTCAGCAAAGTGCTGTATGAACTGGTTTGGTTTTGAAAGTCAGCTTCTGTGACACAAATCTTAAAGTCGTGATTACGAAAAGCTGTAAAAAAAAAAAAAAGAAAGAAAGAATGCAGCTGATTTAAAACCCTCCCCAATAGCAGGACGTGTTGTCACACTCTCTGGAGGTAAGTTGTCACTCGAAACCTCACTGAAAGCTATTTCGAGAGTTTCAGCTAAATGTAGTACAGTAGAACAGTTATAAAACACAAAATTACACATTAAATGCATGGAAAAATGTGCTAACATAAAATAACAAACCATTATTTTTGGCCATCTAATATCATTTCAATTTATAAATGAAACTACAAAATGTAAAACCATGTGTCAGGGTTAACTTTTAAAATGTGACATTTTGATGACACAAATTTAATACAATTACTTACAATTATCCCATGCATCAAAAACAATAAAAACAAATTAATGAAATAGTTCAACTTTTGGGTTAAAATGTATTTTCATTCAACCCTTGTCTAAATGTAACCCATGCTGTATTTACTTTACAAGTCAAATGAAGTGTTACTGTTATTTAATATCTTTATAATAATTAGACATGTGGAAACTAGCCTGTGTCTGTCTAATGCGAATATAAAATGCCTGGTCACACTTTACATTAGTGTCCATTATTTAATTGCATGCTTAATAGGAAATGATTGCTATAGTAATTAATAAGCCCTTATTTGCATGTTTAATATCTAAACTGCATGGATAGTGCAGTGTAGATATTATAGATATACAGAAAAGCGCTGTTTGCTAATACTGTTAAAACTGTAACCCACACACCTATGGGATGCTGCTAGTTGGCGTAATCCCATTACAACGATGGCAAGAGAAGACAGAGAGGGTGTTACATGCGCTCTGACACGTGCATATGTTGCAATGTAAAGAATAAACACCCTTATGTTTACGAAGATGCATTTGTTTCAAGATATCAGTAATAATTATTTCAATGTAATCTAAAGGGACATTATCATATTTCACTTTGAGAACTATAGTGATATTGATTTATTAATCAGATTATAGCATGTTAAAGGTCATGCTTATTTGCTATTGCTTTCCAATTCTTTGTATTTAGGCATGGACTGAGCCTTATTTATCTTCAGACAGAATATTAGGTCATTTTAATGTGTTGTTTGGTTAATGAAAATCTTGGTCTGTGTTCGTGAGAGAGGAATGGATTGAGAACTGACGCTGTGCTTGTAGTAGGTTCAATTGGTTTATGTTTTAAATTAGTTCAATGAAAAAGCCTTGTAGTGTCATTATAAGTAAATTCCTTCAAGAATGTATAACTCCATTACGGAAAAAAAGCTTTTAAACATATATTTGGCATGTAGAGCTCATCTCCAATGATAGACTGAATCAATAGTGTAATGGGGTAATTTCCATTTCATTTCATTTGATGCTTTCGAAGATCTTACATCACTTAAGTCTAGCACCCTGGAGGAAATTAATATTTATTTAAAATCTTATAGCAAAAATGAGCCGGCGCGAACTGCTGCTATCAGAAGATGAGCTAAAAAAAGAACAAACCAACCAAACTGTACAGAAACCACACGGATGATAAATCACTAGTCGAACCCCTCTAATGCAGACTGACTTGAATGGAAAACGTAGTCTGGGCACTAATAACATTGTAATTCACTTGTCAGAAATGTAATGGAACCATAATAAAGAACTTTCTCCATGTCACGTGATCACTTAGTCCTCATCCAACACAGCCGAGACGCCACAAAGTCACGCTGACCACTAGATATGTGGATTTCCATCATGCAGTGACTAAATGCATTCATCGTCCTACTGTTTTGAATATCCCTTGCAGGTTGCCAGTAGGTACGCTAACATGGCAAAGTGTTGGTTAAAGTCCCTCATTTTCTCATGCTGTGCTATATTTGGCTGATAACCGCAGGCAGTAAGAAGATCTGCCGTATCTGAAAATGACAGGACGCTGTAGACCCAGAGGTTATAAAATGACATCTCAGTGTGCACGTCCCTGAATCACAGTTCACAGAATGAATAAACTCGCCAAACACTTTTACTCACAGGCTCGCATACATGATACAATGCTGCATAATGAAGAATGCTTTGGCATTTGAATACATTTTTCTTGTAAACACAGTGAATCTAAACATTGGTGCATATAACATTTTAAGAGAATTGGGTTTTTCCAATAAATATTTATGAGAAAATGCAGGCTTCAAATGAGTTTGTGTTGAGTGGGTTTAAGTGGCTGAAATGTTCATCTGGAGTTTTGGATTTTTGTTCACCTTGTTTACTGAAGCTCATATGTTTGGTTAGGCAACATATATAGCATTGCAAGTTTCCAAGCGGTGGTTTGGGTGTCTGGCTCTGTAGTCATATGGACATTCCTGAGGTTTTCTGTCAGGACATCATCCAATTCAAACCTATCTCCATTTAGCGATGCAGTAATCCAGGTCTAATCTTTTTTTTCCTCCCTTGGATATGCTCTTTGTCATGGGATTATATGACAGTCTACTACAACTACGCACTCCGAGCTTCTAGTTAGCTGGTGCAGAGCTGTTATAACAAGCTTCTCCTGAAAGACAGTTTGCTTGTCTCCTGCTGCACTACATCTGAGGTGACATTGTCTCAACTCTGCACTGAAATTCAATATTCTGCCTGTGCTGTCACGCCGCTGCTCCTCACAGTGCAGATAAACAGCTTGAAGAGTTCTCCAGATGTGTTATTCTACTCGTTTGGCCTTGAGGAACATGTGGCGCCGTTTCTTTTTCATATGCTGCGACTCAGTCTGTGGGAGGTGCTTCGACTGTGTAATAGAAGTATTTTAAATGTTAAATTTGTATATATATATATTGGCTCAACCAATGGTACGAGTTTGGGGCGGGACTATCTGTTTGTCCGACCAATAGCAGAGCAGGAGAGTAATAATGGAAAATCGTTTCAAAACTACACCTTTAAATCTTAACCAAGTAATAAGGTGATGTAGATGACAAATAAAGACAAATACATTTTAGTTATAGTAATGTACTATGTTCATAGTTTATTAATTCTTTTTAAAAGTATCATTTTTGTTTAATCATTTCTGCCATTTCAAACCACCCCTTAATTATGAGTAAAACTGTTGTGTTTTCAAAAATGAATGACTTTACCGACTGAAAAACAAGAATCAAAGGAAGCCACAGTAAACACCAGGCCACGTTTGAGTCGTTCTGTAGCCTATAAATCTCAGACTCTTTTGACTCCCTTGGCTAAATTACTCCCAGATTACTTTGTAGCCGCTCAACAGGAACTGCCTATTTTCCTTTACGGCCTAACCTTTGACAGATGTTCATGAATGGTCCGGTTTGACAATAATTCAATCCAGCTGCATCTTGGTGTAGCAAAGCCCAGCTGGCTTATATAAGTCATTGGTCACGAGCGGCTCTCCGCCCCTCGCTCAGCTCTGGTATGCAGGTTTTAGCTTCTAGAATTGCACGGCCCAATAGGATTTTGCTAATCGCCACCTCTATGGTTATTTGCAAGTGAAAGAATAGAGGATTGTGTGCATTATTTGATGCAGTAAATAACGATGAAAGGCAATGACTTTTTTCCTGATTCCTGGAAGTACTTTGTTTGTAGCGAGTGTAAACAGTTTGATGAGGGTCCTCAGTGAGGAACTGAGATTAGCACAATGATAAACAATATAGCCAGAAGAATCGCCAATGAACCAAACAATGAATACAGAGAAGATCATTTACTGAACAGTCTCTTTTTATGTGGTATTTATGCGAAACAAAAGACAAAAAGAATGTTTTCAATATAGGTGATGTCTAACGTGAAAATACATGTAATTTGGTTATATTAGCTGTGTCTTGTATATATATTAAATAAGATAGTTCACCCAAACTCATCATTTAACCCTCTAATTGTCCCAAACCTGTATGATTTTTTTGATGGTAGTCATTGACTTCCATACTATTTTTTTTTCCATACCGTGGAGGTCAATGGCTATCATCAACCGTTTGGTTATCCACATTCTTTGGAACATCTTTTGTGCAACAGAAGAAAAAAAAATAATACATATTGGAACAACTTTAAGGTAAGTAAATGATAATGGCATTTTTATTTATGGGTGAACTATCCCTTTAATGATATGAAAACTGCATTGTAATTGTTGTGTCTTGCGTATTTTATGCCCGAACAGACACACATAAACCACAGCTTTGAGGAATTAAACTCAATAATGCTGGAGCCTCGACACCTTTTCACCGCATTTTTTATTCAAACATCTTTAAGTGTTGGAGTGATGCACAGTAACTGGACATTGACTGAAATGTCTCACGTTAGTTGGTGACACACTCTGTGAAGTCCACTTTCCAGTACACTTACGGTTGAATGGAACAATCATACTATCTTTGATAGTGAGTCATTGACTCGTTCACTCAACCGATTCATCTGGGAACACTAGTACTGTGTGTTTTGCCAGCCTTAACACATATTACGTGTGTGCATAACATCACTGTTTTCACAAAGTTGCTTTTTAGAATTAAACAAAGATAATAATGGTATCATTTACAAACAATGTGCACTTGGAAACCCATTTTTAAAAGCTTGCATTTTCAGGCTCCCTAAATGCCATTTGTTGGGTAAATAAATGGCCAAAAAAAGGTCTTCATTTTTAGTTGAAAATAGTGTCGTGCAAACATCCCTAATTCAGCTTTGGCTTAGTTTTGAATTATTATCTCTAGTGAAGCAAAACCAGGCAAAGTAGCAGACAATTTAGTTTCTAAAACATAAGTTTTAGAACTTATGTAAACTGTTTGAATGATTTGTTTTATATTTATTGAACGCATGAATAAAAGCATTGTTGCACATGCAATCGTGCTATCAGCAGATTCGGTCACTCCTTAGTGAATGCCTGAATCTTTTTCATCACCCACGCGGTGATGCACAACACAGATCGCACACATTTGCTTTCTTAAAACATCTAGAAAGACCAAATGAGAACAGTGTTTCGGCTTTTGCATCATGTTAGGAGTGATTTCATCATGGATGCATATTGACTGAACACTCTCCGCCTGAGCCCGAGGCTTTGCTTACTTCCTCTCAGGAAGGGAAGCAGTACCTCAATGAAATCATGCAGGCGTGGCTGAGGCTGGCAACCTGTCTATTCTGAGCTCAAGCTGCGTTTGATCTCCACTTGTTTTAGGGAGGAAAGCAGGTATACATTTCTGTTTTCAGCGAGGAGCAGTGATCTGTCTATTCAGAGAGACAATAAATAAATAAATAAATCGATTGCCAAAAAGATAACAAACTGCTCTAGGAGAAAAAAGCCTATCTTATCAAATGTTGCAGAGCGTACATGAGGATCATGGATATAAAAGTAAGTGTTTGCTCAGGAGATAACCTGCTCTATTCTGAGAGATACAGCTCAGTTGATGATCCACCAAGGCTGGATCTAGAGAAATGGGTTTGTCTTGTAAGTGAAGATAGAGGCGGATGAGATAGCAAATGCTCCTCAGTGCTGTCACCTGATCACTTTTTGTATTTTAATTCAAAATGATTTTTTTAAAGGAATAGTTCACCCAAAGATTAACCTTCAGTCATCTTTTACTCACATTCATTAATTTATCTGTCTTCCAGCAAGCTCAAATAAAGCTATAATGGAAATTAATGTCAATGTCAAGCTCCAAGTACCACATAGCACCACACAGTTATCTTATAAATGATTCTCAGTGAAATGAGAAAACCAATATTTAAAGAAAAAAAATCATATTTAAAATGTTCCCTTCACTGTGCCTGTCAAATCACTTTTGCACTTTTTAAAATGCATTGCGCCGACTTTATTCGTTTTTTCATGACTAATTGATTTAGTTTGATGCCAGAATGAGTTTTCTGTCATGGGCAAACTAATCCTTTAAAATATGAATGGTGGTATTTCTAAGGTATGTGGTTAGGTTTTAGAATTGTGTTTTTCTTTTTTTTACTCTGATCTGATTTCATGCAGCAGTTGTTTTGCATTCATTGGCATAATGTGTTTTTGTGCTCATGTTCTGTACTGATTTACTTGCCCGGTTTGGCATTTCTCTTTGTTCTCTCTGCTGCTTTCCACTGTGCTTTTGTATTTCCTTTCTGATAAGATTGCATGCACCTGCAGTGGTGTCTGTTGCAATGATGCAATGTCTTCAAATGAGTTTTTCTCCCTTTTTTTGTAGCATTGCCACAAGTTTTCGTATATCCTTCCAAATCCACTGATAATTGCTATCCGAGAACTGTCTGCTTACAGTCTGAAGAGGCTGCTTGTGTTTTGATTGTTACTGTGTTCAATGCCGATGCACAGAATGCCTGAAAGCAAGATATTCTATTACAGCAGGAAGAGTTACATCCTCAGGCAGGAAAGCATCTTCTGTCTCCCAGCAGGAATTCATTAGCCTGAGACTCCAGCTTTGTTTCCATCGGTTTGACAGGCAGCTGTAATTGAACTGAATTGATTATAGATAGATAAATATCTTCTCCACTGCAGACGCATGTTTCTTCATGTGGAGAGTGGCCTTTAGACTCTTTTAGTTGCTCGTATATTTTTCCCGTCGTTCTGGGAAGGGCTGGAGACAGAATGTGAGGGGAAATGTTCCACGTCGCTCTATTTAGACACCCGCTGTTCCTTTCAATTTAAAACAGCCTATTAGCTCTGCTAGCAGGCCACTCTGTTTGCTGTTATGAACCGGCTTGCTCCAATGTGTCACTTTGTTTCCATCTTCCAAGCCAAAGTCTTCCCCACCTCACTCTCACTTGCCCTAGACCAGCTTGTTTCTTTCTGCTTTCCAGAGGTTTCCACTGTTGAAAAGAAGCATTTGAGTCACTCCATGTCCAAAACATTATACATGTATTCTGTTATTTCATGTGATGAGGGTGTATTTAAGTTATATTTTGTTTATTACATATATATTTTGTCATTTTTAAGTATGTAGTTTTACATGTCCTTATAGCCAGTATGATTTTATGTGTAAATCCACTTATTTAGGTCTATCTCAAAATAATAATGATCTGTCATTTTAAATGACAATTTAAAGGATGTCATAGGAGCCAAGTTCAAATATTTGTAAATATTTTAGCACTTATGAGCTTTCTTTGTACATGTGTACTTCAAAAATCACCACTCCGGAATGGAAAAAGCATCCGTTTCATAGAATGACTCAACTGTTGTTGATGAACGCATTGTTTTAATATGTGGAAGAGATCTGCAGAAGCAGAATATGACTGCATCGGTCGTTTATTGAACTGATTGATGAGACGCAGGCCAGCGTTGAGGATTTTATGATACTGTACTAAATTGAGTTTGAGTTGATGTTTGTACTTCCAAGACGATGTGCACCTAATGACTGTTATTTAATCGCTGTTCCCTTAATGGACCTTTTATGAACTTAAAATTAAGGAGTAAATAAATAAGTGAGATAGACAGTAATGTTACATCATAAAATCGCCAGAGTTTCAATTATATTTTTTTATATTGTTTTAACAGTGGTCCTTCATCTATTAATGATAAACGAGTTTCACTATAAGACTGTGTTTGCATGATCTCAGTCACCTTCTTACCTTGAAACTTTACTTAATATATGCAAACCAAAATCATATAAAATATTAAAAACAACCAAAATCATATACGAATATTCTATTTTGGTCACAATTTATTTTAAGGTCCAATTCATACTATTTGTTGTGACTTTTGCCTCAGTAAACTCCTGATTTGCTGCTTATTAATAGTTAGTAAGGTAGCTGTTAAATTAAGGTATGAGGTAGGGTTAAAGAATCTAAAATATGGCCATTCAGAATAAGGCATCAATATGTGCTTTAAAAGTACTAATAAAAGTACTTATTTCTGGCCGTGAACTAAATGTCAATGCCTAAAGTATAAAAATATGCATGGCAATATGCAAAAAAAATAAAATAAAAATAAGGATGATTTTGGACGGTCAATGGATTTTATTTCTGGATTTTATAATCCGCATATGCATTGTTACTTGTACAAGGAAGTAATAGGCTTGGGTGATGAATGGCTTAATTATCAGGCCTCAGTGTCAGACATGTTGTTCTTCATACTAGAGCAAAAACATTGCATAAAGGAGTATCGCTGATCAATCGCAAGGTTGTCTGCAATTAACTCCCTAATGCGCCTGATTACACCGACTCCAGCGTGCCCGTTTAACTAAGTGACTCAACCTTTTAAACGGCCGGCGGCTGCACACACTCAGTGTTTGCACTCAAGATTAAAGCTCTTGTCCGGGTGCTTTCACCTTGAGAAAACGGTATTGTGTGCTACTGTGCTGTAAAAAGCACCCACCTTTCCTCTTTATTCTTCGGAAACTGTTTCCGAACAGATGGTGTACCCACCCTCATTTTTTTTTACGAGTCGTTAGACTTGACTTGTTGATGAAATGGAGACCTTCCGCTACCCTGCTTATGCAGATGTGTATCTTTACGGTTTAATATATCTTCCGTGTCGCTGCACACCAGGTGCACGAAGTGCTGTATAGCCGGCGGCATCTCCGTACATTACACGGCATCTGACGGAGTCGATATCAGGAAGCCTTTGCTGTTGACGTCTAAAACGCAGTATATTTGTTCAGAAACGCAGCCAAAGCTTTTGGTTGCTACTCTGTTTGATTGAAACATGCACACTCCCACATTGAGACCTTGAGACTAGGCCTGCATATGGCATAACAAGCTTACCGCACCTCAGGGAGCAAACATTAAAGCCGTTCTCTTCCTGAGTCCCAGCCTGCAGCCATATTCCTCTGGACATGCTTAATTGTTTAGTCATTTTTGGCTTCCCTTGTGTCTCTTTCAAGCTGATTATTTATGATTTGCATGTAGGTTAGCTGTCTCCATGCACCATCAAACTAGAAAACAGTAATATTTTAAAGAGAGGTGTATGCTTGAAATGGATGGAAAGGTCCACAGGTGTTCCTGTGGCTCAGTGGTAGAGCATTGCGTTAGCAGCGCAAAGGTTGTGGGTTCGATACCCAGGGAACACATGTACTGACAAAAATATGTATAGCATGAATGCACTAAGTCACTTTGGATAAAAGCGTCTGCTAATGTAAGGTAAGCGGTGGTGTTTGGCAAGTTGGAAATACTAAAAATGCATGAATTTTGTTTGCACACAGTGCTTCATTCACTATTAATTGCACGCAATAGTTATTCTTATGTGAGCAGAAAATGTTCTCTCAGAACAGTTGCATACACACATGAATTTATAGCCTCCTTTAATGTTGATAAATCAGGATTATTCTAAACAAGGATGCATGTGATCATCTCCATATAAGGGCTTTCCACACAACCACTCCTGTATAGTCATTCATCTCTCTCTGCAAACATTTCCTTACACTGTCTTAAGATGTACTCGCAGAGACTACACATAATTAACTGCATTTATTTTACTTATCCCAGATTTATAACAGCTGAAAAAAAGACTTGTCAGGACTTTTATATCACACACACACACACACACACACATGTACACACACACACAGACACACACACACACACACACACACACACACACACACACACACACACACACACACACACACACACACACACACACACACACACACACACACACACACTATTTCTTTATATTGTATTTTTCAAAAATGTTAGTTATACAGTAAGTTTACTTCCAAAAGTTTAGAGAAATTGTGACCTTATAGAATGCGTTCACATTCCACGTTTAACCTACAGTAGTGATGTCATTGTAATATTTGCATACTGGATGCAGATTGGTCTTAATGCATTTAAATGCATTATTTATTGCACAGCCGTGTTTACACTGCAAAGATGGGGTTCCACTGAGTTGATACTTGTGACAGCAATCAAGAAGTGTGCATGTGTCTTCATGACAGCAGCAAAGCGGATCTGATGTGACATTTCATTTACAAAAGAAGTAAATTACAAAAATGTATTTTTGGACAAGCTCATCTAATTTTTCAATACTGTTATTGAGCTGCACGTTGTTCTTGTCACTACTGACTTGAAATCACATTTCAGAACTAGTTGCAGGTACGGTAAAATTAAATCCTATTTCATCTTATAATTTAGTTTCCTGTGTATTTTCATACAGATAAAGTATGTGGAGTACTCAAATTTGGCATGATTTGTTGCCCTTGGTCCAGAGAGACTTGGTGGGAGAAAATAGCTACGTTTGCAAAATGAGACTTTCAGAATAATTAAAATCTGCAGCAGACCTTAAACAATGCTTTACAGCTTCAGTAAACAGTCTTATTGACTCTGACTTTTGATATATTGCAACATATGGAGCACCCGTGCCAATTTTATTATTTTCAGTTCCTCTCGGGAGTTCAAACATCTGTTGACTTATAGTTGCTCTGATTTTTGTTTGCTCTTGATTCTTCTTTGATTATGCAAAACCAACACAGTGTGATGTGAAAGGGCATGTGATCTCTAAGTTGGTTAACCTTTCCTCTTGGATGCTCTTTTGACATTGAGCAATGTGGTGGATTCAGCTCCTCACCAGCCTCTGTGCTAATGAGGCAATTAAACCCCTGGTGTTGTTGCGCGGAGGGCTGGGAGAGAGGGAGGAAAGGGAGTGTGCTGTCTCAGCAAAGAGCGGCCCAGAGCGCCCACTAAATTCCAACAGAATGGGTGCCTCAAAGATCCATCACATGTCTTCATAGTACTTCAGTTGAATCTTGCTAGAGATTTCAATCCGTCCAGTGGTTTGTGTTTTCCTTTTCTTGTGAAATGTCTAGGGTTTTTGCCCTGTTAGTGTAAGAACAGTCCCTGGTTAGCATGCATCACTACTATGATGATAGTGTCCAATCTTTATCCTGCAGAGTTTAGCTCCAGCTTATCCCAGCATACCTGCCCAGAAGGTTCTAGTAATCCTGTAGACCTTGATGTCCTTGGTTCAAGGGTTGGAGCTCAACTCTGCAGTAGAGTGGCCCTCCAGAAGCAGGATTGGACTCCTCTCTCACGTGTACAGTATGTAAGATTACAAATTTGCACAACTTCACTAACTTCAAACCTCAGACCATCTAGTAGGCATAACATAGAAAGAGAGAGTCAAGCCATATCAGGTGCTTTGACTTTTATAACTCAAAAACTCCATAGCAGCCTTAGCAATGCATTTAAATAGAGAGCTCCTGACAACTTCCAAAACTCTGTCGCATGACTTTTCTGCCTTTTCCACTCACGTTTTTCATATTTAGCTGCATTTTTTTTTAGCTACAAACAAGACTGGTGCATGCATTCCCAATTAATGTTAAGGGTGGTCAGTGCTGCTTTGCATATTTTTGTGCTGATTGACTAAACAGATGTCCAGGTGTAATTTACCGCTGACATTAGGTACCCAGCCAAAGACAGAGACCGCAGTGCTTAGCACAGAATACACAATGATAGTTTTTGAGCATGCATTGATCGTGTTGAGCAATGAACTCCAGATGTCACAAAACACCAGTATCAGAAAGTTGAGTAGGTTTTACATAATTATATAACTTTCATACTTACTCAAAGAATCCCAAAGTCCCAAAGTGAATATAAACAATTTCAAGCAATACATACTTATGAATTCAGTCTTTACTTTCTACAAGCTTGAATTGACCGTTTGCAAAGACCCGCCCTCCTTAGTTACTGTTGCTATCCCTGACAAACATTGCTGCTCTCAGACTACACACATGTTCACACGCAGTGAAAAATACATCACGGAGCAAAGAGGAAACTGACAATGTGCAGACAGACAAGACAGAGTAGGTGACTTCTGGAATGAAACAAAGGTCTCAGGACTCTCAGCTTTCTTATTTTGTCATTTTTAAAGAAATTCAAATAATAAATACCGTTTTGTGGCTCTTTAATATGTGACAGATCACTGTAATGCCTCAGTTCAAACGCGTGAATCGATTGTCTCTTCATTTACTTACATAAAGCAGGAAATGTACATGAATAAACATCTGAAAGTATTTTATTTCAAGTTAACCTGCTCTTCTGTCTGATTTGTGGTTTAGGCTTTAAGGAATACTGGACATGCGCATTTACATATTTTCCTATGTGAAACCTATGGAAATGTTTACAAGCACATTGTGCCATAGTTTCATCACTTTAGAGTGTCGCAGTGACCGTCTCTTTGCAGTAAAGTACTTGCATAGTTTCACGAGTGGGAAGATGACATGAAACGACGCGAGGCTAGCTGTATTGAAAACAGATGAGCGCACATGTGCATAAACAGCTCTCGATTGGGGCGAAGTTCACAGGATTTTGTCCACAGAATAATAAGAGCACACATTTTAACATGTTATTGTATTATTTCACACTCAACATTTTAACTTGAGCATTGCAAGCCATGCATATAGCACCAGACATGACAGATTTATGATACACAAAACAAGTACTTTAAAGGAATTCCTTAGCTCACTGCCTTTTCTGTGGCAGCAAACAACAGCACAGCTTAACCCTGCGCACATCTATATATTTAGTAATATCGAAAAGTTTCAAGTCAGTCGATGGTTTTCCCATTTTAACATGCATTTCTATGGAGACCAGGCGTAGATGGTGTAAAGCAGCGGCGCAGCATAATATCCTCGTTCTGATTGGTCAGATCGCCTGTCAATCAAGCTCCCTGCGAACGGTCAATTGAGTACTGATATAGAATTTACTTAAAAAAACTTTCCTGAAATAAATGATTTAATGTAAAAACTAATTCAGTTTTTCTGTAGTATTTCAACAAAGAATATTTTTTGATCAGTGCATAATGCAGTTTTGATCTTGGTGCCATCCCTCTGTCCATGTGTTGTAATACAGATATTTGGATGTTTGATTTGTAGTTTCAACAAAAGCTTTCAAAAGTACACTGCAAAACGTGCCATTTTGCCTTATCCGGTGGACTTTGACTGATTTTTTTGACAAATAAGGAGGTTAATCTGGGTCCAGGTTACATAAAGAAAGAGTATGAATTGTTAATTTAGATATACTGTACTACTGACATTGTGCCAATACAAAGCTGTGTGAAATTTGCTGAACTTATCCGTTAAGCTAGATCCTTGTGGGGACAGTAGCATTCAGAACACAGATGGTGACTGGCTATGTCTTTTCAGCAGGGTAACTACTGGTGACAACCTTGCTTGATCACTAATGTAGTTTCTATTGTACTGCAGAGCTGGGGTCTTATAAGCAACATAGTGCTGTTATCTATTTCTTTTCTTGCTGATGTTATTTATTATAAGCAGGTCCTGATCCAGCTTCTTGTAGTTGTCACAGCAAGTGCTGCTTTTTTTGGTATAGAGGAATTACTAGTAAGTGGATGATATTACCCAGGTGCTGAGCACCACAGTCTGTGTTTGTCAGACAGTTTAGCACAACATCTCAAGATTTCTGCCCTTGGGTCTGTGTGTACTTTACTATTTAGGAGCGTTTGACCCAAGCAAACATAGCCAAAGCATATCGAAAGTGGTGACTTTCGCTCCTCGAGGAGAGTATTTACCTTCCCTCGCGCTACCTCCATGACTTATTCAGTGCACAGAGCGAGCCGCCACACTTAAAAGAGAAAACGTGTGCCCATGTAAACAGTACCGTCTGCACTTCGGTGGGCAGCGGAAGCATTTAGTTGGATTTCATCTTCTGTTACTCACCTCTACAGCACTTTAGTGACAAACACACTCCAGGACAGAAGTATTGCAGTGTGTTTTCTGTCCCGTCTGGGCTGATGTTATTCAGTGTGTTTTCTGTTACCCGTCTGAGCTGATATTATTCAGAGTTTGATACTGATTGTTTACACTGCACCACAAGTTTAGAATTGTGGAAATAAAGTGCCTCCTTTTGTGCAATTTAATTAGAATGACATAAATTAGCTGCTAGCAGTGCAGTTCACTGTAATGTTATGCCATGATGGGGTTCGCATTAGGGCGCCAGGCTAATGTGTTTAAAGCAGACACAATTAAAACGAACACGCCGCCTGATAACGACAGGCTTACAGCTACTCTGAAGGAATTACGAGTATAGCTGTCTGTCTTATAATGTGCAGCTTATCTGACAGATTCCCTCTCTTTTTCTGGCGGTAATGAATGGCTGGTGTGGCGTATCTTTAAGCAGAACGTATGAAAGGCAGCGTCTCGTGCTGAGTGATGCAGAGCAGGGCTCATTATCGCCACACAGGGGGGGCCTGGACAGGACACGATGGAGAAACTGTCAAGAATAGACAGAAATATTGTCTTACATGTTGCAAGATTGTAACTGTTGTTTTTTGTGTCTTCTTCTGCAGGAAATCTGTTCTGTGGGTAAATGATTTGATGCCCCTTTTAAAATCTGTGTCCATTATTGTTTTAAATGATTTCTGCATTCTTATTATTTTTATTCAGAATATTTTGGCATGATCTTTCATATTTTTTTTTTATGAAACTGCTTATTTTAAAGATAATATTTGTTTTTCGCAAAAGTTTCCTCAAAATAAAAGTCATATGGTGCAACGAGTATGAAGAAACATACAGAAAAATGAAAATAAAACAGGAATTCATATCATAGACTTGTCTATTCCTCATGAATGTGTGTCGAGGTCAATAAGTCTCTTAAAACATCAGACCTTTTGTGACCTGGAACTTTGCTTCCGATTGTAAAATGTAATGTGGTGCGACTCTAAAAAAAATATACAAAATATAGTTTTACTTTTGAAAATTAGATGAAAATATATTTTTTTACTTGATGGTGACATTTTTTTACTTGATGGTTGACACCACATGATATTTTTTAGAAAATCTATGCTTTTCTTAAAAGGGTATTTAACAAAAAAAACTGCATGAAACCAACATAAGTACATTTCTTTACTGTAAAGTCCATTTAATTCAATTTGAAACAAGTTGAAATTTACTAAATTTCATGGGACCCCCTTGAAAACGAGATGATGCATCTCAAGGGGTTTATCCCAAATACAATTTATTGATGATGATGACTAAATTAGTCTTATGAAATTAAATCTTGTGTAGCTTAAATGTTGAAGCTGAAAGTTGAAATGGGTTAAACTATTTTGATGACTATATTAATTACCTTTTTGACATGTTATCAAAACATGATTTTTGTTTATAGTGAAGTAACAAAGAACACTTGCTAGTGAGTCTTGTTTTAAATCCATTCATCAATTGATCCTTTTCTTTCCTATGGACATTCGTATTTGTCATTGACCCAAGTAAATGTGATTCTAGCCTACAAGTGTGCACCTGTTTTGAGGTCAATAAGCAAACATTTCCTTTAACTGAAGCCGTTACACTGAAAGATCTATGTAATTAGCCTTTGTCTGTTTCCTTAGAGTCATGCTAGGCAAATAACTCATCCTTGGTTGCCTTTAGCATCTCAGAACACCCTGTGGGGTGATATGTACCGCCTATTGATCTTTGGATCACGTGACCTGGATCAATACCCAGAAATCAGTGCCCTGTATTCAGTGACAGAGAGGCGGTCTGGCTTGTAAAGGTCGGCTGTAGGGGGCAAAGACGGGTCCTTGAAAGTGCTCTGGTTTGCAATGGCTGAGCACATCAATTCTATCATGGTAAGAGGAAGGACATCGGTCCAGCACAGATGTATTTATGGCCCTGAAGGGCATTCGGAGAAGTTACTCCCTCTACAGTTTCACAGAAACATCCGACTCCATGCCAAGGTTCTGCTCTGCATCACAGCGTTTGACTCTTTCATTAGAAAAGACTTGAATTGAAGTTGAAGCGCCTTGGAGAGTTAGATGCATGTCTTCTTTAACAATGTAATATATTACATGCTCCTTGAGTATGTCCAGACCTGACTTTGGAGTCTCGGCTGTAATGAGTGACTGACATGTGCTTGTTCGCAAGATCTAACAATCGACTTGAAGATGGATCGACAGCATGGCACCTTTTTGCTGCAGCATCAGTAACATACACATTGAGGCATGACGGGGATGGGACTATTGACCAGCTGGTTACTGTTTTAGACTTCTGCCTGCACTCCGAAGCATCAAATTAATTCCATCAACAGCATCCTCATTGTTGTGGAGAACTAACGTGGTTAACGTGCTTTTAAAGTCAACGTGAATCAAAATTAGCTGCATTTAATGTAATCTTAATGCATTTTCCTTTATGCCCAACTCTTCCATCAAAATGTGATAGCCTGGTCTTATGTGGGCCGTGCGGGGATTTGGTTAATGTTAACTATTAAGAAATATTTAGCAGCGTTCTAGTGTAGGTCTCATTCTGCTATCGATTAATTCATGATGGATAAAATTAAGACCTACATCTTTTTGTCTTATTTCATTCTGAAGTATGTCACATTACCAACGTATAATGGATTATGAATGTGATATTTGTTAACTTGTTCAACTAAGTGGTGCAACATATTTAGTATTTTGTTTTTGGCTGAGCCAAACTTTCACAATAAAAAACAACCCACAATAAAAAATCTTATTGTTTACAATCAGAATTTCATATTTCCTTCTCTACAAAACTGCATATTTTAGCTCATTTTGTGCCTTCAAATATAACTGAGGTGATTTTTTTCCTCTTCAAGTATGACCTCTATTTTCACTATATCATACTATATGAGCCATACATAAATATTACTTTTGACTATTAATCGACATATCAGGCTTTATAGGGTTAACTCAAATGCCTTTCCCCTACCCTCCCTTCAGTACCATTGCCACTCACTTTCTCTTATTCTCTTGCATTTTGTTCTGTATTGAACCACTTCTCACTATTGATTCAGAAAGATATTCATGCGGCATAGAGAACAGCATTTAACCCCTCATGTCCAGCAGGCAGACATTTTGATTTATCAATCGATATTATCACATGAACACATTAGTGTCAAGATTCATGGGGTTTCCTATTATTTGTCCTCCTCTTCTTCCTTTTTAAACTTGTTTCTGCTCATCACAGGTGCTCTAGGAAGTCGTTCATGGATTGAGCAGAGAATCGTTTCCTTCCTGTGAATTGATTGGTAGAAAGACCTCATCATGAGGAGTCCCATGTGTACACGTGTGTTGTAGATGAAAGGACACAGTTAGATGAGAAGCGCTGTGGTTTGCCCTTTATATGTTCCTGTCCTCAATGACAGCAGGGTTTCAGGTCTGACCAGATCCCCCTGTGTACTTAAAACATCAGCCCACGGCAAAATACCTGTCATTTCAAGGGTGCCACA
>CM049873.1:4323075-4395575 GCA_027474115.1 Schizopygopsis malacanthus
GCTAAATTAAAGCAAGTGATTTGAGGTGAAATATTTTTAACTGTTAGATATCTCTGATATTGTGATTAAATTGAGAATTTTGTTTTACCTTATTAGATATCTTTATACAAACTCAAACACTTCTGATTTAATGCTAATTGTTTTGCATTAAATCTGATTTAATGCACTTCTGATTTAATGCAAATTACTGTAAAAAAGAAAGATTTTTCGAAAATTTTAATTGTAATTCTTCCCCTCCTTCATATTCATAGTTGTTGATACACAATGTAGGTTTTTGTTTCAGCTTAATTTGATTAAATGTGAACATTTATTGTATTGTTATGTGCACTGAAACTTAAATCTGAATCTGCTGTGAAATAACATGAGGTTGATATGGCAAAAACGTAAACACTAATACTGTCTAGTGTTATTACTTCTAGGAAATGTTAGGAGCAAACTCTGAGAGCAAAGGCTCTGAAACCTAACAGAGATCCAGTATTAACTATCCTGAGCTATAAAAGAGCAACGTCGGAGCAATAAAATGTATCAAGCACAGGCCGCCTAATTTGACTCTCCAATTAAACCGCTTCCTTATTTGCAGGAAAATATACTGTGTGGGAGCGTGGTGTGTAATTACATCTTTAAAAGTAACATCATTAACTAGAGCAAATAGTTAAATAAATGACAGAGGCCGGGTGGAGATGTGAGTAAAGACTTGATTGCGCTCTGGTTCCTGGCTTTTTGTGTTGCAGCGAGCCGTTTGTAATGATGTTTGTGTGATAACGAAATGTCCCTCGGTGGGAAAGCGATCGTATCGCTCGTTTCTCAGGGCCGTTGCCAGTCCAGTACGTTTCTTCGGTCACACAGTTCAGTCTTTGCAGTTGGCCGCCCATGCAGATACACGGACCTCGGTGCTTCACGCGCTAATGAAAAGCTATTTAGCAGTTCTTAATGATAGCGCCTCCGAGAGCTCTCCGTCTCCCTGTCTGCCTCTTTGTGCGATTAGCAGGAATGCTAATTTGTCTCTTAACAGTCTGAATGACCCCTTTTCCTTGCGCACTCCGACTCATTCATATTCTCTCAGATCTCTCTGTCTTACAAATGGTCACAGGTACATTAATCAGGAGTAGCTGCAAGTTTGAGCTCCTCAAGTGCTCAATTAGCTTCATGGAGAGACGCCCCGGGGGATTCATTCACAACGGTGCAATTTAGCTCTAAATGAATTAGTGCAGAACTCTGGAACATTTTGTTTAGCGTTGTTTGTTCACTCATTTCATAATTCTTAAAAACCACCGCACCGTTTTCAGTGTGTAGGAGAAATCCCTGAAGTCATTTTAACAGCTTTAATATTTCCATTTATTGAACCAGGAGCAAATGCACTACTTTTGAAAACAAACTCTTTTTGCTGTGTTTCTAAACATGCATATCAAGAGAGAAGGCTAGATCTGCCATTTGGATGGACCTGCAAAATTGGACTGGCTTAAATGGAAATTTACATTGGCTTCTTATTGAAATGTCTAATTATTCTAATATTTTCACACGGCATGGACAGAACTTGGTTGGCTTGATCTGTAAATAAATACCTAATTTTCATTGTAGATTATCATTTTTCACTCTCTTAAATAGCACAATATGATTTCACGGATCAGTTTTTGGTCAGGAAATATCAGAACATCTGTAAAAATGTTGGTCAAAATTGTAATAAAACCGAATGTTTTCAGTTATGTTAGTTTTTTTAAACCCATTGGTGAATCTTGTTGTAAGCGTTGGCGTCTATACGTTTTGGTTATATTTATGCATTAAACAAGAAACAATTTGCCAGTGTTGTATTTTTTTTTTAATAAAAAATCTCAGAAAACAAAGAATGTGTTATCTCAATTAGTAATTGTTAAGTAAATTAATATTGTTGCAGTTTAGGTGTTTCTTGTCCGAAATAAAATAAAATAAACAAATATTTATTTATGTGTTTATTATGTATTTATCAGCAGAGCACAAAACATCAGCTGCAACTTCACCGGAGGATTATTACGGAAATGAATGATAACGAACTGATACAGTGAGCTGTGATAAAAAGATTAGCATAAGACAACACGGAGAGACACCAAAGAACAAATGAATCACGTCTCTGTCTCTCTTCGTTCAGGCAGGGAGAGTGTGTTGAGAGAGATTAGTCCTCAAGGGTGCAGGATTCATTTTCAGTTTGGTGAATCCACATATGTTGGTGGTATATAAGATGTTATGTCTCAAGATCATGCTGTACTGTTTATGCCGTGGTATATATATTTGTAGTCAGGTGGTAAAAATTGCATTGAATGTGATGCAGTAAGGAATTGACTGAAATGTGGAGAGCAAAGTATAGGTTTTGTAGTAGTCTTATTGTATTACTGTAAAATTCTACTGATTTTCAGTCACTCGTATGTTATCTATTTAACAATAGCCTTTTTGTGTGTGTGTGCCATTTACAAAACTTAGCTTGATATGCATTGGCATTAATGGTTATGTGTGGGAATTTCAACCTGGTCTCATGACGAAAACGTACCTCTTGGAACTTCTTCGCAAGATGCGAAATACGTAACGTAATATATGTTTCGTGACATATTCAATGTGAAATTTCCACTGGGTGGCACGTGTTCGTTTTTTGTTAGTTTTTTCCCCGGAAGGGATGAACGTTTTATGTTACGTTGGTTTTGTACGTGTCACCGCAGTTCTGACTTGAAATGTCCATTAAGAGGCGCTATAAGCATGGGCGAGGAGGGGCTAGCAGGTGTTCCAGCACCCCCAAGAAAAACCAAAGCACCCCATAAAAAATGAAATAAAATAAAAACATTCGACTCTTTACACATGCATAACTACTGCAATGCAATACAACGTGACGTGATTTGCAGTCGCATGTAATTCCAGCATTTTATTTAAAAAATGGATCGGTTCCTTGTGCCAAGTAGATCTGCCCCCGACTAAAGATTTTCTAGTCAACTAGTAGCACATTTATATTACATAAGTATAATAACATACACATACAGTATAATAACCTATTAAAACATTATTTATTTATAATACTTGCCACAAAGCACTGGCTAAATTAGGGATTATGAATGCATTGGGGGAAAAGAAGACATTTTAATTATGTATTAATAAACTTCTGCTTTCTCAGTCAGTGTCGGCTGCAACGATGAAGTTGCCGAATCCATCTCTACACTAATGGATGTGCCTTTAATAGAGACATTTTATTTGAATTGGTTTTCAAGTTTCTGCAGATTTATTTCTTATATCTGTGAGTTGGTTCATTGTTTTGACGCGCTCCATTCACGGAGACTGCATGAGATGACAGAAAGCTCATCCAATAATGAGGAGAGTAGGCTATTTTAAGTAATTTCCACAGGAAAAAAAAAGATTGCACTCCTCATAAACATTTTAAATGTGCTTATATAGCGATTTTATTATTCCTATGAAATAATAATAGGCTAATAATAATAATAATACAACCTTTTTTGGTCATATTTACTATGAATTGCCCATTTCCCCCTGTCATTGATCTAGCACCCCCTCAGCACCTGCGTTCAAAATTCTCTGGCGCCGCCCTAGGCTATAAGTCTAATGTCCCGTGACGTTTTAAAATAACGTACTATCTGCACTACACCTAAACCTACCCGATAGTATGAACAATAGCAAATGTGATGAAAAACACAATCGCAAGCATGACATTTTATCTTGTTTTTCGAGCTCTCATCTTTCATAATGAGTCAGGTTTTTGATGGGATTCGTATCCAAGGATTAAGTCCAGTTCTGTGCCAGCTGAGCTGCTGTAATTTGTACTTATTGGTATGAATTTTGCGAAAATACGTACCTTGCGAAAACATTCCCATAGGTACATTTTCATCATGAGACCAGGTTGGGAATTCTTTGCAGACTTCTCTTTTTATCAAATTATGAAATAAGGATTGAATTTAGTTTAGCAATTCATTAATCTGCTATAGTACGGACTCGTAGACCTTGACAACACTATGAGTTTAGCCTGAACGAGATATAAATAGATAAAACAAATCATCTTCAGTAAATTTACCCTCTTTCATGTCATCAGAAGAAAGCAGACTGATCTGCTCTCTTGCAAGGTCAATTCGTGTTCAGACTTCAGGCAAATAATCATGACGCAGATACCGTTCCTCATCATCATCACGACTACTGCGCTAATCATGGAAAAACTGGGAATGATTGTCATGGAATGATGGAAACTTCTGTCTCCGGATGCTTTCACTATAAATTCCACTTCCAGCAAATCAACTGTTTGAACGATTTCCATCTCTATGTAGCAGGAAAGAGTAATAAACAGAAGTTACATGGTAATATCTGCTGAAGCTATTCACCCCGCAAGGAATTTCTGAAGCTCATCACTGTCAGTGGAGAATGATTCAAAGTTCACAAAATTACTAACTGTGTAAATTGGCAGTCATCTGTGCGTGAGAATGAACATAAAACGAGGTAAGCTTGGCTTACTCTGTCATTTTTTTATGGCATTTGTCCTCAGAGAGAGCATGTTTTCTTGGTTCATTGCTTCTCTGAATATGATTTTTGTTAATGTCTGGACCATTTAGAATAACAACAAGCCTTCCAATGAGGCCCGTCAGAGCCATCATGTCGTATTGGTGGGAGTGAATCATTGGAATGCCCTGGCCTGCTCTCAGCCAATCAAATGACCCGTGTTGGCTTGGAGTCCTAGTCTTGGGTTCAGGTTTCAATGTGTGGTTTGGACACCAGATGTTTGTAGTGTGAGGAGGAAGGGCTGATGGGAGGGGACGAGTGTGCACAGCCCACTCGCTTAGTCCCAGATGCGAGAAGGTTTGGCTCGGCTCACTGTGTATTCTCATTGGCACAGCAAGGCCTTCTCTCTGCCTGAGCAGTGCAATCTAGGAGATGCCAACTCTCTCTTGGTCCCTCAGTTTTCATCCTCCCATCTTCCAAATCAGGGGTTCTCCTTCAACAAATCAAGACTTAAAAGCAAAAGCAATTATACCCCCTCCTATTCAGATGTGCGTTCACTTCCTCTTTTAAGACCTCCTCTGAAAGGCGACTCTTAATTGCCAAACTGTGGATACGTATGCTGCTCTGAATGACTGCTGATTCAGAGCCCCTATTCAGGGACGCTTAGAAGTATCTATTTATTTTAAATGCAGTAATAGCATGGCTGGCTTTCTCATCTGTGTGATTAAATTGGTTCAAGTCCCATCAAGTCCCGGTGCGGCAGCTGAATTAATCAGAAAGGAAGATTCACCCTCACAGACCTCTCGGCTCTAATAAAGCACCTCAGACTGCCTGGATGTGATGAAGGAACTGAAAAAAAATATTTTTAACAGTAGACACCTTAGAAAACCCAAAATCTTATCTTTGTCAACTGGTTATCGAACCTCTACAGAGAGTCAAAGTTCATAGGAGTTACTTAAGTATGCCTGATAAATGTGAAAGCCCCTTCCACCAGTGATAAACAGAAGCCGTTTATGTCACAACATCTGATTTGAAGAGAAGACAAAGCCTTGTATTTATTGCCAAACCTCAAGGACTTACTTACACCACGATGCTTCCAGCCCCCATTGGACTTCCAGCCTAAGACTAAAAGTGGTAAGAGCAGAGGGAGAAAAGATGGCCACCCATTGCTCTGTTAACCTTGTGGCCTCACTGATTCTGGCAGGGTTAAGCAGTGCAGTATTTACGATGAGAATGAGACCCTTGGGCCTCGGGTGAAGTGAGAGCAGGTCTGAGGATGAAAGCTTGTCACTGATAATGGTCCACATGGTTAAGGGAGGGTCACTGCAACATGCTACGCTCACTAGCTTTTATCTGCAGCTCTCAGGGGAACATCTCTGTCTGACAGCTAACGAAAGAGTGAGAGGACGAGGGAGGAGGAATGTTGGGGAGAGACAGATGATGAAAAAAATGAAGAACAAAGGCCTATGCCATTCATCAAAGAGGACATTAGTAAGAGTGCATCTAGTTTTATACCTCTCTTACGGGAAAATGCGACTTAAGATGGTAATTATGTTTTGTATTATGGTTACTCTATTCTAGCTGGTCCAACTGGTTAGTATCTGGTTCAAGCTAGCCATTAGTTTATCCAAATAGTTTGCTGGTTTAACCTTGTAATTATCTGATCCGATCTGGTCATTAACAGGTCCAAACTGGTCATTAGGTAGTTCAGTAGTTTGACCATGTTTTAATTGTACAGTATGACCATATGGTAGCTGTTTCATTATTGCTTCAAGATCTTGGATCATGTAGAAAATAGCTTCCATATTTTAAAACACAACTATACACTTAAGCTGGATTTTCCAGAAGAGATCAAATGAGTTCAGGGTTTTTTCACTCTTTCTTCTTTCTCTATGCTTGTAAATGTATGTAAATTGTAATTGTATTACTTTTTGTAATTGGATTGAGAATTATCTCCACAAGACCCAAGCCTAGTGAAGAGGAAAACTGTAGATTAATCCAATGGCTACTTTAATACTTTAAACTGTATCACAGCCAAACATACCAAAACCATATGGGCCCCAGCACAAATAACCCTTACATTAGAGCTAGATGGCTTTTGCCTGGTAAAGTCAGGCTTGTGCCATTTACCTGTTTGTGGGCTCTTGACTTACTGCTGATGCCAGAGCTCCATCTGTTCTGAGAGAACGAGAGCAGAGAGATTGAAGAGAGAGAGGAAGATAGAAACGTGCCTCATGCTGTGGCTCACCAGGCAGCAGCTAAAGAGATGGATGGCTGTGAATCCAAGGAAGGGCAGCTGGGAAACTCAGCCTCAGATGACTGATGTGAAGGTACATTATGTTCTCAACAGGACTGTAGGGGGAATATAGACTATGGTAGGTGAAACAAGCCATGCAGCTTACAAAAAAGCATACTAAATCCATGGCACTTTGATATATTTCATGATATTTAGATATATTCCAGTACCTTATACATTTTACACTGGTGGTGCAATAGCATGGTACTGGGGCAGTAACGTTAAAAGTATACCTAGGTAAGGTACAAAAGGTGCATCTTCTGTAAGGTACCTGCTCAACAAACACCAAAGGATTCAACACACTGATCCAGCAAAGTTCAGTATTTGTTGGACACTGTGAGCTAGCCGTAAACCAGAAAGTAATGTGATTGCAGTATTGTGGAAAATTGTTCAGATATGTTGTCAGAAAATGTTAGACATGTTTATGAGTGTGTGAATGATTTCTTCATTCTTTGCAAATGAGAATTAAGTTACGAAATTGTAGAATTTCCCTCATTGGATTGCCAAATTATTGCTTGGACTGTCAGGCCGTATTGTGTTGGATGGGAAGACATTTCTGTCATATTTTGGGGCCCTTTTGACCTGCAGTACTGCGCATATATGCAACAGACCATGGCAGAGAGTAAGTCATCCATCACAGGACAGCAGTCAATTTGGTTCCTCCACTCTTGCATCACTGACATGGACATACTGTGTATTATTTATAAAATAAATAATCAGATTTCTTTTGGCTATTTTGGTTGTGCTTATGTCGGCAGTTGCACCACTCATGCCTTTCCCATATCTGTGCAATTATGTCCTATCATTGCTGTAACAAGTGAAGCCACTTGTTTTATTGTGAGCACAAATCAATAAGACAGTTGTAATTCCCATAACTTGTTTAAAATGTTGTGGCTTTTTAAATGCCTCCATTAAGGTATGTCAGTTCTAATGTGCATGCGTGGCAGCAGTTATTGTCATCCATTTATAATGAGCCCGCCGCTGTTCCCCAGAGTTGCAGTGTGGAGAGCAAACTCCTAAAGTGCAGTCAGGCAGATCGTCCTATAGGACAGAGGAATCTGCTCTGTGTCAAAGTTAAGGCACATTTCTTGCTGAGATGGAGCAGCTGCTGTACTTGAATAAAGAATTCAGGCTGCTGATCTTAGTGCTGGCCTACCTTCTGGACCAGGGAAAGTGAGGCTGTTCATCAGAATACATTGGTAGAATGGATACACTTGCTGATTAAGCTACATCTGCTGGGGACTCCAGGAATCCCTATTGGCAAGTCTGCATGATGTTCATCTGATGGAATGGTTTGCAAAACATAGGTGCTTGCTAACAAAACTTATGTGGTGAAACTGGTGAATCAATATGGTGTTTCTGGTCAACCTGGTTGACTGGTGTAGTTCTGCCGTTTATGCTAGTTAAAGGTGTCAGTGTCCTTTCAGCAGTGGTCAGTCCCTTCAAGATCTTGCAAGATTTCAATTTGTGTAATGATTATTGAAACTTTCAGACAGTAATTACCTTTGATTGTTTCTTGCAGGACTTCTCAAATGAAAATTGTAATCCTTATCCATCGAGTCTGTTTTAAGTGCAAAAATACTGCAAAGAAAAGGCAAAATCTAAAAAAGTGTGGCTCTCCCCCTTCCTCTTTCTGTCTCTCTCCCCTCATCCTACCTCTTACCCTCAGGTCCGTTTCTTTCTGTATGACGTGAATGATATGAGCATGGAAAATAGCACATGACAAAAGTCCTGGCCGATTAGGCCTATCTGTCGCTGTCTCTCTCTTTCGTTCTCTCTCCTCCCTCCAGCCTTTTCTCTCCCATGAAAGGCAAGGGCTTCTCATCATGCCTGTATATGGTTGGAGTAGAGGAGCTGTTTGGCTGTGTGACAGGAGTGTGTGTCTGTGAGACTTAACAGGAAATGTACGGCTCTCACAGCCACCACACCGTTCCTCTTGACAGGTTCAGGTCTGGTTTGTTTAATCCAGCAGCTCTCACTGGCAATGGGAATATTTGTGTTAACGCACATGTTTTCAGTACAATTTGTGTCATGCTCTGTGAGTCTTTTAAACCGTTCTGCTGTTTAAAGACGTAGAGACTGTGTTGTTAACATGTAGATGTTGAATGTGTTGTGTTCAGGTGACTGTGTAGCCATTGTGCGTTGGCTTCAGTATTGGGAGTATTGGTTTGTGTATAGTCTGGTACTGGAGATGTGGAGACTGGGCCATTTTAGACTCACCTTATGTCCATGTCTCTGCAAAGCTTGATAATGCAGTCCAGGACATTGTATTGTGTAAACAATGCTTGTTCCAGGTTTCCTTACATGATTAAAGGCCTGCTGTGGTTAATACACCTTTTATGGGTACTGGAAAGGACAGGAAGCTGTCACGGCCAAGTGACTTTTTGGGTGCCATTAACCTTCAGCTGTGGGAACTTCAAATTGTTTTGCAAAGGTGCATGTCCCATGGAGACACTGCAAATGTATCATGCAGTCTTCAGGCCTGATGCTCTTACTAGTTTAAAAGGCACTGCCATGACCTCATGCAAAGAAGGCACGTGTTTCTAAACTATTGTGATTAAAAGTTTATTTGTGTATACCTTACACTGTGACAAAGCTACAGTATTTGTTTAACCTGATTTCTAACACATGGGTTTTGAAAGAATGCAACTGCTAAGTGTTTCTGGATTTAATACTAGAATTGTATGCATGTAATGACGTATTTTACTAACTCATTTGCTAATTTTGATTGATGAGCCATACTCATTAATCAAATATCAGTTCATGTGAATTCTTAATTAAATATTCTGCATTGCTTGACAGTCACAAACTGCTGATGATAATAATAATAATGATAGTAATAATATTAATATATTTTTAGTTTGTTTTAGTTTTTTTATTTGAATTGTTTTAAAATTTTGTTTAATTAAAAATAGAGCCTTGTACCTTGCTAGTTGTCAGGGCTTGTAAGAAAGACTCTTATAAATGGCTATTAATCATAGCAGCTATGACATTTTCCTTTGGTTTTGTTGTTAAAGCATTCACCTCAGCAGCAGCGAGCTGAGCAGAGTGTGACTCTACACCAGAAAAGACCAATATAGAGTTGTTTCTTTTTTTTTTTTTTTTTAAGTTACCTTATTTGCCCGCATCTCATCTGTTGCCTTTGGTCACAAACAACAGTGCCATTTGAGCAGCCAATTAAACTGCACTGACATTCAGAGTATGCAGGAAGAGTGACATTAAGATTAATTTCTTATAAAAGCCAGTGACATTACGCCGCTGATCACTCGCTGAGAGCACAAGCACACCTTCACTGCTGTCCCTCTCCGGGCAACTACAGTACATGCCCGCTCTGGAGTTTATCTGGAGCCTGACGTTCGTGTAAATGTCATTCAAGTCTGTTTTATTCAAGTGTGCATGTGAAACAAAATTAGATGTTCAAACAATGTTTTTTTTTTTTTTTTTTCATGTAACATGTTTTAATTTCACCAATAGAGAAACACACACAACTTAGATCTCTTTAACCTGTGAAACATGATATGTTAAATAATATCTATCGTTTTTTTTAAATGGAACAGTTCAAACAATATAGATATTTGGCAAACTTGAATAGTTTGCATATGTGCTTTTTGATGAGTATTATATTTGATAGAACAGGCTTGGAGTATATAGGAATGGGGAGCTCATATAAAAAAATATATGTTTTTTTTTCTGAAGCCAAAACGGAACAAAAATACACCATTTAGATTAGATGCTGATATTTGTATGACCAAAAAATAAAGATTAAATTATGATATATTTTTTTTCATAACAGTATAATAGACTACTTACATAAAATTCTTATAATAAGTATATTTTCTCACTCTATATCTTGGTAAGATTATATTTATAGTAAATACTTAATATTTAATAAATACTATATGTAAGAGCTCTGTAATTTTCATGGTAGGGGCAAAACATAAAATGCAGTCCAATACAATGATGATCGAGAGATGAACATATAAATGTTCCTCATAATACCAATAATCATATTTGATGCTCACATTTTAACATGATTTTTCTAAAACAAAAAAATTATGTATGAGTAATCAAGTAAGCCTAAGTTGATACAGTCCAGTAAGTGTTCATATTAACATATTACTAACAATATAAAAATTATTCTTACGTTTTATATTTATATGTTTACTTTATAAAAATCAGTAAAGATTGAGTGAAGATTCAGGTCAGGATCTGAAAAAATCAGATCCTGACCTGAAGGATTTTTATAATTATACTAAAAGTCATTTTACTTGCTAAAAAAAATATAGATGGCATGTGGTAAATTATGTACAACAGGTTTTTCAGGAAAGTTTTGATCATGTTAATCATTTAGGGGACTAGAAATATGCGAATCTCCAGAACAGCAGTGAGGCTAAATGATGAACAAATTCACACTTTTGCTTTTCAGCCTGCTTGGTGTCAGCAAAGAAGTTTAGGAGAAACATCTGAGACAAAATTGATTCCTAAATAAGACAATACATCTCCTGAGCTGAGCTCTGAACAATACCGTGTTCCTCTGGGCAGCACATTTTAGTTTGGCAGCGTTCCCTGGCGCTCGCAGACCGTATCTGCAGCAGCGGCTAGTTTAATACATGCAGTATGACAGATAGTCAAGATCACCCTGCCCTTCACGCTTATGCAAATATCCCTGCCTTTGGGTTTGACTGGCAGGTTACAAGTATCCCACTGTTATCTGGACTAGGAGAGACACTTGGCCTTGAAGGTCATATGATGGATTCTGTTGCTCTTTCTCCGGAGGCTCTGGACGATGCTGCGTTCACGTGTGCAAGCATGGTGGTATATGTGTGTTTGCTCCAGGGAATCCTCCGTCGCTCATTAAATCATGCCTGCTGTGTCTCCCTCTTCCTCACCGGAGGGTTTCTGGGTAATCTCAGTGTGATTGTGAGCATGCATTGAGGCGACATGTTTCTCTGGACACATTCACGAAGTCAGCTACATCAGCACCACAGAGAGCGAGAGAATGAATGGAGGATTGTAAGTGAGAACCCGAGACCTAGAGAAATAGGCCGAACGGAGAGACAGCTAATGAAAAAGGGGCTGAGATAACGACGTATGAGGAAATTGAGTCTCTTGTAATGTATAGCTTCTCCTCTCACGACCTCATTAGCGGACTCCTCCACACCAGGTGACTTGTGTCGGGCTGCACAGGAGGCTGTCCGTGCCTGGAATGATGGAAACACAAATACTGGAGCCATGCTTGGGCTGCTGAGCAGATTAGACCCGACTAATCCACCGAGAATATGGGTAATCTAAAACGTGCCCTGGGAACCGTGTGATTAATATGAGCAGGGTGAGGGGTGTTGGGGGAACTGATAGATCATCTCTGTAAGGAAATCTGGCAAATCCGAACCGAGGATGACGTTAACACTTTTTCTTACGGCTTTTCACTGTATGGCAGAGTGCTCTATTATGCATCTTCTCAAAGAGTACTGAATCTCAGGATCAAAACATGGTGAAGAGGAAGCAGAAACATGACAGTGTACGCAGATGCATGTAAAGTAATGTGATCATCAAAAATTAAACAACATAAATCAAAACTGCTTAATGTTACTGAATGCATGGAGATAGAATAAAACAGCATTTTTTGTTCTTTCTTTTTATATATTGCTTGTTCATGCAACAAACAATACAACAAAATATTCCATGGACAATAACATTTTTGTGAAAATTATCAAAAATGCTGGTGTTGGCTGATGGGGATAGATAAAATATGTATCTTATGCTTACTAACCTTGTATTTATTTGATCAAAACACTGTGAAAACAGTATTTTTATTTATTTATTTATTTATTGAAAACAGTAAAACTTATTTTTTTTCTAATTTAAAACAGTGTTTTCTATTTGAATATTTGAAAAACAATAGTAATTTATTAATTTGATGCAAAGCTGATTTTTTTAGCATAATTACTCCAGTTTTCAGTGTCACATGATCATTCAGACATAATTATAATATGCTGATGTAATGCTGAAGAAACATTTCTTATTATTCTCAATGTTGAAAAAAATTGAAACATTTTATTTTAAATATAAATCTTCATTATACATGTCTTTACTGTCACATTTGATCAATGTAAAGCATCCTTGATGAATACAAGTATTTATTAGATTTATATATTGATATTTGGGGGAAGGCCATTCTCATTCTAGAGTGAATTTGATTGGATAAAAATTTGGACACGCAATATTCATCAATATTTTTGGTTTATTTTTCAGAACAAGACAGCATTATATTTTTCTGAATTTGTAACTGCACGCTAGCATATTGTTGACATTTAAAGTTAATAGACATGGACTACAAGCCACAAAACCCATCTTTAATCACCCGCTGAGAGTGTTGTCAATGCCTTAGACCCAGCCATGCATGCTCAGCCAGAAGTAATGTTACTCAAATGTTACTCAGTGATGACACAAATACAGTCTGGACCAGAGGAGGGAGGAATGTGAGACTGTGGGTCTATTTGGCAGATTTTCAAGCGACTGAGCAAACAGAGAGGGAAGGGAGGGAAAGAAGCAGGTTAATCTCAGTGCATGGTTTTGTTGAAATGTTGCATCTGGTGGTGATGACAGTGGGCAGACCCCTAAGAGAATCAGGCTTTAACTCTATAGACATCCATAGAAAAACATATGCATTGAAGTAATATGATACATAATATCATAGTACACTTATATAATATCATAACACGCTAACAATGCAGGATGCACTTGATATTCCACGTGAAGGACACGGTGAGAGTCTCCAGGGTTCAGTTATCTGATAGCGTTAAGGTCAAACCTCTCGTTCTCCTCCTCGCTCCTCTCTGAATAGCACTTATTTTGCAATGAATTAATAAATATCCTTTGAGTCTCTTCAGTATGATTCTGCCTCCCGCTGAGAAATAAATAAATAGACAACAATACCCACAATGCTTTGCATGAAGTACTAGTGATGCAAGCCATTTAATTCCTGAAAGTCTGAAATCTAAACTTTCTATTTGAAAAAGTGCAACAGAACTACTTGAAAATAATTGATGTTGAACATCCAGCTTTGAAACTTGATATTGGAAGGACATGTACTGTTTCTGTTTTCCAAAAGCGGCGTTTGTATGTTGCTGTGGGCAACATTGAAATGGTATATAAATATTTATAATAATAATTACAAAGAATAATTTATAAGCAGTCTTTGTAAAGAAAAAAAATAACATTTGTATATTTGATTTTTTTTGTATAATATTGTAAAAAAATACATTTTATTTTATAAATAAATCATATTTTATAAATAAATGATTAAGATTAACCAATAAATATAAAAAATATGATGGCTGACCAATGGCTGATATAAAGCCAATATATCACACTATTTATTTTATAGATAGTAAAGTGACATGCATAACAACTACTGAAATTCATAAACATGAAAAAAAATCTTCAAATGCACCCTGAAGATCTTACAGCTGGATTACAGCTGGATCAAAAATGCATTTGTGAAATTAAATGTTTATTAGACATGTTGAAATGATGTGTATTTTCTGAATACTGATGGTAGACACATTGGACAAACAAAAAAACAGATTGGCCGATGACGATAATTAAAAATGTAAATTATTGGCCGATATATCGGTCTTAGCAAAATATCGGTGGACCACTAGCAAATATAAATTAATCAATAAAAGTTATGAATCTTTACTTGTGTGTTCTAACAAGTAATACTGTATAAGTTGTAGAAAAAAACAATAAATGATCTTGTCGACATTGACCTGCCTGCAAAACAAAAGCTATCATCACAGAACAGAACAGCTTTATCAAAGGCGGTATCATGTAGGACTATCTGACTCTCTGAACGTAGCACACGTGCATGCGGATGTCACATACAACATGCATACAGCATTATTGGATCTGACTGTCATCGCCATTTCAGTGCAGTCCAAATCCGATCTCCTGCCTCTGAAGCAGACCTGCTCTTTTGTTGTTTATTCAATATTGCTATAAAATGGTGGAGAGGGAGAAATTGCTTCACAAAGTCAGTGGATTGTTCTGCAGGGTGTGGAGCTCTTCTGGAGGAGGGTTGTTTTTTAACCTCTGTGTTGGATTCGGGATTCATTAATCTTCGGACAAAGCGCTTGCATCAGCAGAATCGAGGAGGGAGAAGGGACTGTGTCCAAAGATGCCATTTTTGTGCGGTTTCTTTTACACACAAAGCCAACAGTCGCCACACCAGCTTTAGGCTGTGAGCCGCTGGACCTTATTTCCTTTCAAATCCAGCCAAAAATATTACCCTTGGGCTGATACATAAAAGACAAGGCATTTAACATGTCTAGCCTTAAATAAGATTCTTCATTCTGTTGCCAAAAATAAACCTCATTTATGTAGGACTCCAGGGCATGCTTTCTCATGGCTGAGCGGGGGCTTGCTCTGATTAACGTAATGCATTCGCTCGCTTTCTCTCTTTTCCGTGCTTTCCTTTCTCTCTCTTTATGTCTTCTGTCGCGTTTAAAGGCTGGGAAGGCATATTGAAATGATAAGATTGAAGGTTTGTTTTATGTCACGCTAAATGCTAATCAATAAAAGCAGACAGAAGGAATGAGAAGTGAAGGGACGACATAAATCTGGGAAGGAAAACACAGAGTCTGATAGGAAGCGATAATTATGTTTTATTTTATCTCCCAAAAGCCAACATTATGAATGCAATCATCTGTAAATGTATTCTTTTTCATTCCTGCAGTGCACAGCCTTCACCCCACATGAGTTGCGTTCATTAATAATCAAGTGCTTCATTTGGTGGGAGATGGAGGGAGATGTTTGCTTTGTTCACTGATCTTTCCTCAGTGGTGCCGCGGGGGGAACATAGGCTGCTATAGCTGAATAGATATCCCATGGTAATGCTTGGCGAGTGCAGTTGGGGTTGGTGTGTTTACTATTAAACAGGAAGCTGGGGCGAATGGTGTCTAGATATTTTTTTTATTGCACATTATTTGCCATTGCTGGTTGGTTGAGGGCAAGATTTGTCTGGTCAGCATTAGCAGCTTGATCATGGTTGCTTGACCATTTTTATTGGAGGTGTTGGTGGAAGTGATCTACTGTACTCCATCTATGTTTCAAACATCTTTCTGAATTCGATACAAACATACTCTTTGACAGAATGACATTTTATCAGCTTTTTGTTCAAAATGTTGCTTTTTTTAAAGGGGTCATTAGATGCAAAATTCACTTTAAAAGTTGTTTGAACATAAATGTGTGTTGGAAGAGTGTGTACACAATCCATCCTATAATGATAATAATCCGTGTTTTTTTTAAAGGGGTTTTGCAAAATTATTTAAAAGTAGTTTGAACATAAATGTATGTTGGAAGTGTGTGTACCTATTTTAAAATCCCCTTTCTCAAATCCCCTTTCTCAGGCTGTTCTGAGAGTCCTGTCCGAATGATGTAGTTCTGTACAGGCCCCTCCCACGATAGTTGATTGACAAGACCGTCTTACCTTAGCCCCGCCCCCTTGAGTGAACTGTGTTCATTGTGTCGACCTCCGGTGCAGGGAACACAAGATGTCTCCGATTAAGCGATTGAAGCGTTCTGATGTTGGATGTAATAATGAATATAGCAGTCGTCATTTTAGCCGTCGCCGACATCTGAGCTGCTGAAGACGCAGAGGATTAACTTTACTTTCATTTTGAAGTGAATGCACTGATCCCGATCTGCCTAAATGTGTTAATGTTTGTGCGAATCATTCGTGATCCAGCTTGATCTAAAGAGGAAGTTAGTATAACGTTTTTTTAATGAATCTTTGCAAATCGCCTTTCCTAATAATGTACTAGATAGCAAGTTTCGTGGCTAAAGTAAACAGTACTGCTGTCACTCCACGGAAGAGAGGGGCGGGGTCAGCAGAGTCATGAGCATTTAAAGGGACATGGACTAAAAAACGGTTTGATGAAAATAGAGTTGATTTTAACCAAATTATGTTATAGACTTTTCATTAAGACCCTAAAGAATCATGTCAACTTGTGGAAAATGGGCATCCGATGACCCCTTTAATGAAACTTGCCCACGTTCAAGTGTTGATAAAAATTATAACTTAACTTAACTTAGCTTAGCTTAGCTTAGCTTAGCTTAGCTTAGCTTAGCTTAGCTTGACTTAACTTAACTTAACTTAATTCATTCTTTCTTTCTTTCCTCTGTTTACGTTTATTTTTTGTTTTGTTTTTTTAAGCAAATGGGCCAATTCCAGTTGTTAGAGTTTCCAGTTTTTAAAGCAAGAAACAAGAACGAATAAAAAAAGGGCTGAACTGGCCTGAACTTTATTACAGTTTGGAACAACTTGAGGTTAAGTAAATTAACTTTCATTTTTGGGTGAACTATCACAAATTTAATTTCATACCATTGAAATTTACTCAAATCTGAAATATTTTTAATGAACAATAATATATTTTCTACTTTGGAAATTATACTTGAGAAAGCAAAGTATAAAAAGCCTGGGTTAATCATCTCAAATGGACCAAAAAGTATAATTGATATCCGTGTATTCAATGCAGGATGGTTGCTAGTGAAGAGTTTGGGACTGTTTTAAATGGTTTTAAGGATGTCATTTTTGGTAACACTTTATTTTGATGCTCCCTTTTGAGCATTCTGTTGACAATACATGTACGTACATTACTATTGAGATGAATGGGATGCTGTGTTTTAAAAGCCCCGTATTTTAAATGATATTGTCCATTTACCTGGAAGAGAAAACATGGTTATTTTGTTGACTTTTTTTAGTACACTAGCATGTAATGACCTCAAAGCTAACAGACGTGAATTAAAACCCACAAAACCCTTAAAGCTCAGCTATGATTCGTAGCAGGAGGACACGGAGGAGAGAGGGATGAAGGAGGTGAACCAGAAGCAGCTCTTAGTCCTATTAAGTTGATTAGAAGACTAATTGGCCTACACTTGTATTGTGGGAACAAGTCTCTCGTAAAACAGTTTCTCTCAGCAGGTAGAATATTAGCTGGGCTTCCTCTCCCTCGGCATGATGGGAACCACATGCACAGATCTCCGACTCACTGCTTCTTTAGGAAAACTCTCTGCTGGGCTTTTGTAATGAGTCATTAGATGAGTGAATGGCTCGGTGGCATGGAGGACTGTGATCTTTATTGGATCACATGCTCGTGGATGGATCTGACGTGCTGCTCACTTAAGAGGTCGTGACTTATAGCACTCCTCCGAAACAACAGCATGTTTGGCACTCTGTGTACCACACGACACAGCAATGCCTGGGGTTTTCTCCACAAAATAATGTGATTAACCTTCTGTTTACGAGGCAAATGTTGCACACATCATTATAAAGAAATAGATGTAATAAAACTGAATACCCAACAGTGGTGAGCAAAGGCATGCACGTGGGTCTGGAGACAAGCCTGTTCAAAAGATTCAGATCAGCACCATTATTTTAAAGAAGTCTTTTCTGATCATCAGAGCTGTATTTATTTGATCAAAAATACAGAAAAAATATATTATGAAATATTAGTACAATTCAAAATAAGAGATTCATATTTTAATATACTTCTAAATACAGGAATAAATTATCAAAATAAATTATTAGAGAATCAAAGAATCCTGAATAAAAGTTAAAAAGAATAGCAGAATATAATTTCAAATTTCACCTTATATAATGTAATATAATTGAACATGTATATCATTTAACATTTAGTTTAGTTTAAGATAAAGTACTAAAACACTTAAACTAAAACTAAACTAAATAAACCAGAACTTAAAACTATATAAAAAATAAAATAATAAAAAATGACAAAAATACACAACATTAAACTAATTAGAATGAATACAAACTAATATATATATATATATATATATATATATATAAAACAACAATAATAGTATATGAATAATAGGAAAAACACTGTAATTTTTATTTATTTATGTGTTTGTTTGTTTTTTTTTTGTTTTGGGAGGGGGGGGCAATTGTTGTTATCACAATCAAAGTTAATGATGAGACAATATTATGATGATAAATTATCTATCTAAATGTCTATCTGTCTGTCTATCTATCTATCTATCTATCTATCTATCTATCTATCTATCTATCTATCTATCTCTCTATCTATCTCTCTCTCTCTCTCTCTCTCTCTCTCTCTCTCTCTCTCTCTCTCTCTCTCTCTCTCTCTCTCTCTCTCTCTCTCTCTCTCTCTCTCTCTCTCTCTCTCTCTCTCTCTCTCTCTCTCTCTCTCTCTCTCTCTCTCTCTCTCTCTCACACACACACTCTCTCTCTCTCTCTCTCTCTCTCTCTCTCTCTCTCTCTCTCTCTCTCTCTCTCTCTCTCTCTCTATCATCTGTTTGTCATGAGTGTTAGGTGCATCAGCATACGTCTGTATCTCTGTGCTGCGCTGCAGCGGCTTCATCGTGACATTGCTGCAATGTCATGGGCATGTGTATAGCTGGTTTGTTACGAGCTGCACAGTGTTCATCTCAGACCAGCTGTGTAAGTAAGTGAAGGAAAAGAGACCTGGATCCAGAAACAGAGAAAAGAACACAGCAGTGCCTCCCTAGAGGATCCGTCAGCGGTGCAAACAAGACTTCCCGTCACCCAAACCCAACCCCAGCGCACAGAGCTCCGGCTCCACGCCAGCCTCCACACACAGACACGTGCTCGGCCAGCCGACTGGAAAAACAAGACCTCCGCTCTTTATTTGCTTTCTTCTGTCCTTCAGGGAATGTAAAGCCTAGAAGGAAATAGGCCAAGTTTCACAATCATTGCATGTGTGGGTTGCAGAACGTCTGCTGGTCAAATTTTGCGCCTCAAGGCCAGAAAACACGTGTCCCGTGGGGCGACGCTTTGTTTAGTATGAAGAAAAGGAGTTGCTGAGGTGTGAAACTGTAACAGTTTTCTGAACCAGACGGCACATTTGCACTGAATACCGCTTCTGTTCACCGTCGCTTCATTTTAGATCAGTCAGAAACTTAGTTTGTCCTCGTTTTTATGAAAGTATTTCATCACATTGTTTCCACGCCATGGCCTACATTTCACCTTCATGCCAGTGCATTTATTAAAATACAACACATACACACAATCAAAGCATCATGCTGCTATGTTTGAACCTACTTTTTCATTTAAACCTTTTTCTATTTTTAAAAGTTGATGACACTTCATTCAGTATGAACTCACAGAAGGGACCCGAGGGGTAAAAAGTATTAGTTTACCAAAGAGTACAATAGCTTCCATACTCATTTTGAATCATGGCTGCGAGGTCCGTGGATTTGTAACAGTAGATATTGAATACATAAACAAGAATAAACAATGGATCTTGCATTGGGCACTTTTACTTAATTTACTGTACATAGTGTTTTTTAATTAATTTACTCATTTATTTTTGTTAACATCATTTTGGATATGATTTATAAAAGTTATTAAAATTGAATTGAATGTTATCCTAGAACACACTGAACATTATTTAATTTAAGTGTTTAGTTCTTGACTTATCAGCTGATCGGTATGTTTTAACAGTAAGGATTTAACACATTCATGATGATCGAGATAGAATTAGCACACATTGAAGTGAAAGTTATTCAGTAATATTAGTATTTTCATATTAATATTAATAGATTTGTTTGAGCGTACAGTTGTGACTCTTTCATTCATTCATTCTTATTTTTTTCTACATGTAATATTGTCTTTCTAAAGGTGCGTTCACACCAGACGCGAATGAAGCGTTAAGCGCGCATGATTTACATGTTAGGTCAATGCAAAGACGCGATAGACAATCCTGCGGCGCTATTCGCGCGAATGAGGCGGCGCGAATGACGCGAAAGTACTCCATACTTTTACAAAAACAGGAATAAAAAGGATCTTGCTTGGAAGAAAGTGAGTGAGGAGGTCGGACAATCTGTAGTGAATTTCATGCGCGAATGAAGCGAGTAAACTCAAAATGTTCAAACGTCCAACTACGCGCGAATAGCGTCATTTATTCGCTTAATTCGCGTCTGGTGTGAACGCACCTTCAATGTCAATACTGGTATTTTTACTTCAGGCTAGTGACAGGGAGTCGAATCCAAATTTGATTCCTTGATTCTGACTAGTTTGAGTCTTTTGGCATCTTATGTCTTTATTGTATAGGCTACTCCCTTTTCAGACTGCATTTGCAGGAGTCAGTTTCAAAACTGTCAACAGGGAAGAACATCTTCTTTTGGTTTTACTTTGTTGCAAAAATAAAAAGACTTAAAAAATGGCACAGATTGCCCAAAGGCTATTTATACTAAAAGATGGCAAACAGATTTGAAGGAAAATATAAAGCTGTCTCTTCTACACAGCAGCTGTTTCCAAGTTATACATGAAGGCTGGTTTGTTTATTTTAGTTATGCTCTCAGACTGGGATAGAAGGTCAAGAGGGCCAATCGAAGAGCGAGGGAGTGAGGCATGGAGTCAGAGCGGCAGAGACGTCAGTCAGAAAGTCTCGCTGTGGCCTTTTAATCAGTCTTTAGGGAGTGAAATATGAGGCTCCAGAGCCTCCTTCATCTGCTCTCAATCTTCCCTCCTCTGCTCCTCCGGATGCGGTCGCGTGGGCCTTCTTATCAGGGACAGCGGGACTCACGCGGGTCAGTGAGCAGAAGACAGACAGCCAGACTTAGCACAGAACGATGAAAAAAATGATGAAATAAAACAAGAGATGTGTTATTACAAGCGAGATGCGAAGGCGGTGGACAAATATGTCGATCTAGTGCATGATTCCATAGAAAAACTATAGAAAAGCAGTGCAGTTGAGTACTAATGTTCTGTGGGAGCATGTATGAGTCACGTGCTCAAGAATCGTTCTACTTTGACCGTTAATTAGGAGAAAGAATGATCCACAATGAAATGAGATTCATAAACAACGATTCCTCAGTTTTTGTCAATCTTTAATATGTTAATAAAAAAAAAAATTCTTTCTTTGTGATACAATTAGAACTGTCAAACGAGTAATCGCAATTAAACACTTCCAAAATAAACATTTTTGTATTGTGTGCATATTTATTATGTATATATAAATACACACATACATGTATATATTTAAGATAATATGTTATGTTTCTACATTAAATCTATATATATATATATATGATATAATTTATATTAAAATAAATACATGTAAATATTTTCAAATTATATATTGTATGTGTGTAATTATATGTACATAATAAATATACACAGTACACACACACATTATGTAAACAAAAACGTTTAGTTTGGATACAATTGATCACGATTAATTGTTTGACAGCACTAAATCAAATAGAATAATTGAAGTATGTGATGTGTTATACAAGTGTTGTTATGAAGTACTGTGGCAGTACCATATACTGGTGTTGATCCTTGATATACAGTATTATAGTTTTGAATAACTATCTGCCAGTCTAAATGCCGTTTAATTAACATGGCACACCAAGGTACTTCAGAGTAATACAATGGCACAGGTATAGAAAACTGACATTACCATGGTAGCATGTCCCAAAACTGAACGAATGAAGGCCACAGTAATATCTTGGGACCCTTTGGAAGTATTCTTATAATATAATTTAACTGCAGTAAAACAGTAAAATTGGTGATTCTAGATTTTTTTTTGAAAAAACTGAAAATCTAAATATGTTTTTGGTCAATCAGTGAAATCATGAATATAATGAAAATGTATAGCCGTCAATGAGCTTATATGTTCAGATGTTGTTGTTGTTTGTTAGATTTTTTTAACATAAAAACTTTTTTTATGTTAAAAAAAGTTGTTTATGGTATTTATTGTTCATAATAACAGATGAAAGAGTGTGGCACAAGCTATTCTAGTGAATAATCTAGTAATTATAGAGAATTCTTGGCCAAAATATCGTATTTGATTGATTGATTTATTGATTGAAAATTAGCCCCAATGATGAGAGCCATTTAATTTATTGGATGAAAATGATAATGGCATTTTTTAAATAAAATAATTGGGGTTCAATTTTGGGTCACCCATAAGGATGATTAAAGGAAGTAGGAAAAGAAGGTGAACGAGTGTAAGATTGTAGGTCCTATTGAGTAGTCAGCAGGACAGGTGGTAACCTGCTCTATTAGTGATCATCTGTAATTTAATGGGACCTTCATGTAAGCCTCGCTTTGCCTTGGCAGGACAGGTGGCAGTTTGTCACTGTCACACTCCCTTCACATCAAAGACGTGCTCATATCTGTAGCACATGAAGCTTTGACACCAGCTCAACTCCAGCGGCACAGTTGATGCCAACTAAACCCTCCGACTGAACATGCCTCATCAATCTCGTTTGCTTTCTCCTCCCAACACTACGTCCTGTGCTCAGCTCCTGCCGCTGACCATCGCTCAGCTTCTCACATCAGAATGATCCTCAGATGAATGAAATAAGTCAGAAGACAGCTTCAGGATTACCCGGTGTATCATGTAATTCAGTGAAATTAACAGATTGAGATCAATCATGGAAATGAACTCATGCTGTGTTTGGACTTCTTTTATTATTTATTTATTTATTTAAATATCTTAAAAATATATGTTTTTAGGATTTGTATTTTTTTAGGAACATAGGCAAATAAAACTGCATACAAATCAATGCAACGTTTGCAATGTTTCTTAATTTTCCACAATCATCAAAATCATCATGAGTATACAGTAATGCAAATATTCAAGATATATATCCCCAGCCCCAGACTCAATCAGATAAGAATAATGGGACTTACTGTCAATTAGCTTTTATGTTCAAACATTCTTCGTATTTACCTGTTTTTTATTTGATTATTTAGTTGTTCATGAGCCGTGAACACTGTGCCAGAGGCTCTTTTTTAAATCCTCCAGAGTATTGAATTGCTCATAATACGGGGCGAGAGTGTGGTGAGGAAGATAGTATTTCACCTTCGCATCGGCCTGCTGCAGTTACGGCCATCCATCAACCAATAGCTGTGAGATGCAGAAACATTCAGCAACTCCACTTCATTCACCTATAGTCAGCTGGATTTCCCATAATGGACATAAAAAAATTGCAGATTGCAGCAAAATTGGTCGACTGCACAAAAGCTTATTAAATATCGATCCAGGGTGGTCACTGCTGAAATCCAGCTCCTACAATGTGCGACAGGATCAGACGCCGGCAGCCAGAAATGGAGATTAGACGCTATCCATAAAAAATGGGAGTTGTCCTTCATTCTGGTGTCTCAGATCAGGTGGAGCGTTTAAACGTCAGGTGGAAGATGCAAACAGAACGGCCTGTGTCAGTGGTTTGAGTGTTTTCTGTGCCGGGTAATGAATCCGTTTTGTGAGGGATTCTGCTGAAGTCATGAAAAAAGTTCAGTAGTCATTTTTTTTTGTGCCACAGACAGAGCTTGCACTTTTTATTCAGGAAACTGAGAGGCCACCTTCCATCTTTCTTGACAGAAAAACTTTATTATGATATTGCAGCCAGATTTGAACTTACCCAGAGGAGATTTTTATGGCTCAGAGATTGCAAAAAAATCATTAGGAGAAGTAAAAATAGACTCAAAGAAAGCAAGTGTTGACGTAGAGTAATATGAATGAGGATAGCAGAGCTCAGATCGTTTGGCTTTGGAAGAATTTTATGAGAAATCTTTGAGGTCATTGTTAGTTCTCAGACTTGAGTTCTCGGAGAAACTCGCAGTACAGTTTGATATTGTTGAACCTCTAAAGCAGGGGTGCCCAAACTCGATCCTGCAGATTTTAGCTCCGACTTGCCTCAACACACCTGCCAGGAAGTTTCTAGCATGCCTTGTAAGAGCTTGATTAGCTGCTTCAGGTGTGTCTAATTGGGGTTGGAGCTGAACTCTGCAGGACACCGGCCCTCCAGGATTGAGCTTTGAAAAATGTGTCAGATTAATCTGAGGGATTAAAACAAGAGAGAGAAGACTCCTATTTATGTACCACTAGTGGCAACAATAGTTTCCTATTTATTCTATTGAAAATTAAAACTACTTGACATTGACACAAACACATTTTTCAATGTGGAATTTGTGATTTGGGCTGTTAAGCTCCAAAAATGACAAAGAAGCCAAAAGTTCCTGAAAGTGGGCAAAACAAAACAAAAAACAAACTAATTTAACTTAAATATTAGATGAAAACCTTAATGAAATTATTAAATATTACCATGAAAAGAAACTGAAATAGTTAGGCTAAGTTAAAACAAGAAAATTACTAAGTGGAAAATTTAAATCAATACTAAAACTGAAATAAAAATAAATGTGTCTAAAAAGTGATATAAAAATATAAATAAAAATTGCAAAAACACACGATAATATGACAAAAAATAAAATGAAATCTGGCAATATAAAAATAAAAGCCAATTTTAACTTTAAATGAATTGATTTTACATGTGCTTTAGTGTGTTAGTCAACCCATCAATAGCCGGGTTTCCAAAGTTGTGAATTTAACTTATGAGCAAAATTGGAATATCACATAAAACATTTACGAATTAGCAGCGTTTCCTTCCAACGTGTCGAAAGGAACAAAATTGTCGCTTCCTGATAAACTGGCACTAAATATCACAAACACAAGTAGAAGAAGCCACTGAATATAATCATTTTGATTTATAATAAATGACCTGTGCCTCAGAGAGAGCATAATAAACCAGTAAATGCGGTCATTACTTCCGGAGGTGGATGCCTGCTGGTTGGGAACGCAGTTCTGGGAGGCAATTATACAAACTTTGTATTTACTTTTAAATACTTTGATGGCAGACTTTGCTCTGGCATTTAAAAAAGAACAACAAGATCGGTTCGCTGGTTAGTCAGGTAATGCCGTCCTATAACGCTGAGTCAAAATCATTTTTGATGCGCATGGAGGAATTAATTCGGCAAAAGTGTTTCCATCTCCCATTATTCACATTAACCCTTTTTTGCACACATTTGGTGTTTCTGATGTGATGCTTCAAAATGTGCATAAAAACATGTACTTCTTTGTATACTTCTTTAAATCATGACAAAACAGTATTAAAACATGATATAAATGACTTTTTATTTGACTTGTCCTTTTAAAAGTCCACTTAAACATGTTTAGGAAATTAGTCATGAAAGTATCTGCCTTCAAGTGCAAATAAGTGGCCTTTTATTTAATTAATATTACACTTCCAGGCTTAAAGAAAAAAAAAGTGCACATTTAATACAATGAAGTGTGCTTCTCTTTCACTAGGATTATGACAGCTAGTTTTGGACCGGTTTATGTCGTCTGGAGTGGAAGCAGAGTTTTGGAAACACTGTTGTATTTTCGGACAGTGGAAGGTGGGGTGCGTTCAAGAAGTCATCTTGTTTAGTTTGTAAATCATCTGTTTAGTCATCATCCTCGCAGTTTGGTTTGGTGCCACTAGTAGTGCAGAAATGACACTCTACGGCTTTAAATTATGTTAAACAACTCTGTGTTGACCAGCCATTCTTTGGCAGCCATTTGTTTCAAGGCTTTCCTGTCCTAAAGGCATCCAGCGATTAGTCTCAGAGTGTGACAGAACACTGAAATATTCATAGGCACGATTAAAATGTAAATGGTGAACATCCATTCCAGAAACGTCTTTGAGTGAAGCGTCAGACCGGGGTGCACGGTGTTGGGCACCTGGGACGTGAAGTGAGCATTGAGCTTCTAATGTCCTCTACCCGTTTCCATTTTGTCATTTCGGTTTACAAACGCAGAGTGTGCCAGAGCATGATGGGAAGTCTGACAGTGTTTCTGGGAGCGTTGAGTATGAGTAACGCTCATTGTCTCTTCTAGTGCACAAAGCGTCCCGTGTGACGGGTTAGGGTTAGCACATGGCCAGGTTTTCCATGATCCAGCAGCATTCCAGAGGGACAGACTCTACTGGACTCGTTTCAGTAAAAACAGTTTCCTAGATACTGATTCAATCCAGATGAGGTGTTGGAATATTTGGGTATTTCCTGTATTTAATCAATAAGAGTGATTGAATGTGAGATTAATGTTTTGTGTTTTAATGGGAAGCAGATGAAGTCTATAGAAAGTTCCAGTACAGAAAGCCACATTATTAGCAGTCATGAAGGCTTATAAAAGCAAGTGACTTCAGTCAGGGTAGATGCCATATTTAACTAACTTGGTATATCTTGAGCTTCTTGCACTGAGGGTGAAGTTATTGGTGTGCATCAAGACACATTTCACTTCTTATAATTGTTACATTATTAATGTATAACTGTGATATGATTTAAACATTGTGATGCCTTCTTTGTTAGTTCTTTAGTGAGCACTGGCTCCCTGACAGAGAACAACTTATAAAATAAATATATCGGAAATATAAACCCTCCTTTTTGAACATGGAAATGCTCTTAAATGGTTGTAATTCATAAATACTTTGGAATACAGACGTAAGTTTTGTCTCTTTTTAAAGAAGAAAATCAGCAGATTTGTGCATGGGTTAAAGTTAAAGTTTAAGATTGAAGTTAGATTAAAGGTTTGCTAGCAATAAAATGTGCAGTGCTGGGTTTTTTATAAGAAAAAAAATATTTTACTAAACATTTTTTAATCTAAATTGCTATACAATCTAAACCATATGTCTAAGTTGAGTTCCAAATTTGAAGTTGATATCACAAAAATGTGAGGATTCTGTTCGATTTTGATTAGGTGCTATACCAAAAATATTTGAAGTCACCTATCATAAAATCACAAATGGAAACGCAATAGAAAAAGTTGAATATTAGACACCAATGGTTTTTTTCCACGCAATATTGAATTTCAAATGGTTTTTCATGAATTCTGAGTGTTTAAGCTTTCAACTGATATCCAAGTTAAAATGATTACTTACATATATGACAGGGGGAAAAGTTAATCAACACATCAAGTGTACTTTTTTAAACCATGAAAAACATTATTATTGAATCTATGATTTAAAATGTACTTTAAACTTTTAATTCAACATTATTACAAAGTGCATTTTTTATATATACTTAAGTTTGTTAATAAGGAAGTCATGAAATTGTCTCTCTTTAAGTACACTTAAATTGTATTTCACTTTATTCATATTATCCACAATATATATATATATAATATTTTTGAAATATACTTTTAAGATTTGAAGTACACTACGTGTGCACATTTAAAACAATTAGTCACACTTCTTTTCCACAAGAGGTTGCAAAGGAATAGCATTGAGGAGACTTTTAAATTGTGGATCAAAATAGCTAAAACGTATTTTAGTGAATTGTTAGAAACCGGGGTAAACGTCCAGTCACCCTGCTGGAGTCCATTATTCACATCCTTCACTGTTAGCATTACAGCTATCATGACCCCCGCAGGCGTTTGTCAAGGACGAGCTGTGCTGGTATAACTGCGGTGTAAATGAGACGACCCCGCTGAGTTACAGTGACCATGACATGAAGAGGATTACGCTACATTATCCCACCGAAGCACCGTCTTTAGTCTGAAGCAACAGCAGTCCAGTCAGAAATATCTAACGTGTGTGTGTGTGTGTGTGTGTGTGTGTGTGTCTGTGTGTGTGTGTGTGTGTGTGTGTCTCTGTGTGTGTGTGTGTGTGTGTGTGTGTGTGTGTGTGTGTGTGTGTGTGTGTGTGCGTGTGCGTGTGCATGTGCGTGTGCGTCTCTGTGTGTGTGTGTGTGTGCGTGTGCGTGTGTGTGTCTGTGCTTGTGTGCTTGTGTGTTTGTGTGTGTCTGTGTGTGTGTGTGTGTGTGTGTGTGTGTGTGTGTGTGTGTGTGTGTGTCTGTGTGTGTGTGTGTGTGTGTGTGTGTGTGTGTGTGTCTGTGCTTGTGTGCTTGTGTGTGTGTGTGTCTGTGTGTGTGCGTGTGTGTGTGTGTGTGTGCTTGTGTGTTTGTGTGTCTGTGTGTCTGTGTGTGCTTGTGTGCTTGTGTGTTGTGTGTGTGTGTGTGTGTGTGTGTGTGTGTGTGTGTGTGTGTGTGTGTGTGTGTGTGTATCTGTGTGTGTGTGTCTGTGTGAGTGTGAGTGTGTCAGTGTCAGTGTCAGTGTCCGTGTCCGTGTCCGTGTCCGTGTCCGTGTCCGTGTCCGTGTCCGTGTGTGTGTGTGTGTCTGTGTCTGTGTGTGTGTATGTGTGTGTGTGTGCATGCATGCGTGCATGCGTGCGTGTGTGCGTGCGTGTTTGTAAAACCTAGCAGACGTTTGGCTGATGAAATGGTTTTGATTAAGGGTGTGCCTGCTGGTGGAGCTGGTAGAGTACTTGCGATGTGGATTTTAAAAACTGTGAATAACGATGTTGGAAGCTAATACACTTCCTAACAGATGAAGGCTACAGATGATCTCACCGAGGAACAAGCTCTGAGTCTTCAAAACAACAGATGGAAAGTCTGTTTGTGTGACTTTAAATGCATTTTGCATGTCACTTGTGACCGGACTATCATGCAACATTCAATATCATCTGAATCATACAAATGTGTGTATTTATTTGGAAAGAAGTGCATTTATTTATGAGGCAATTCATAAAGCTGTTTATTCATTCAAATGTATTATTATTATTATTTTGGACTATATTCTATGGATCCCATTTCCACCACAAAATAAAATTAAATAAATGAACGAAATATTTAATTAATTAATAAGTATATAAATAAACATACAAACCTATTTTTTTACACAATTCTGGCCTTATTATTCAGTTAACAAAACTGCGTTTTATTTCTTAGATATATTAAAGTTATTTTTATTATTAATATTTTATTTTGTATTTATTTATACTATATTGTATGGAAGCACGTTTCTGCCACAGAAGGAAAATAAAAAGGTAAAGAAGACCTTTATCTCACAGTTTCTCAATGATTCAGTTTATAAAGCTGACTGTTTGTTTGTTTTAGCCCAGTTCTCCTATGAAAATAAATAAATAAATAAATAACAAATGTAATTAAGACTTAAAGAAGAGCATTTATTTGTGATTTAATTCACAAAGTGGTTTATTTATTTGAGTTAATGTATAGATATTATAAAATATAGTTTTCGGGCTTACGTAATATTGTATTGTTTCTCCTCACACAGATGGACACACACATATATTAGTTGTATTGTTGTTGCTGAACTCTTTTCCTCACCTCATAAACTCTCAAACATATCCAGCCAAGCTTCCAAAGAAAAGAAAAATGCAGTTTTGTCTGTTATTTCTGGAACCTGTCTGGAAGCGCTGTAGAGCTCTGCCGCCCCAGAGGCCTGAATGTTTCTGTGTTTTCTCATCTGCGACTCCACATTATCATGTGTCAGAGAGAATCAGATGATGTGTGCTGCATGTCAGCAGCGTCCATGAATTTATTTTCATAAATGAATTGAATTGAGTACAGTTGAGGTGTAAGACAGAGCGAAGCAGCATCAGGAGTCTGAGGGTGTTTAAACAAAGAGTTCAGCAGCTTTTAAAGGGACCTTGAGCAAAAGACTGTCCTTGCTCAAGGTTCAAGGTTTCTTTATTTGTCACATAATAGTTATACAGGGTATAATTAGAAGTGAAATGTAATAAATTGCTCTTTTGAAATAAAGATTTTCATGTTATGTAGATGTAGCCTACATTGTTAACAATGCAAAGCTCCTTCCCCTATCCACATAGATCATTCATGAATAAAATCACACAAAAATATCATTAATTTGGCTTTGACATTACTTCGGATGACTGCGCATATATTGACATGTCATTGCCTATTCAGTGTTCAGAAACATGGCCTGCCGTTGTGAACTGACTACACAGTGCATGGAGATTAGCCAATCACAACAGATGACATTTACATACTGAGACTTATAAAAGTGACAGTAAAGACATTCATAATGACACAAAAGAGTTCTATTTCAAAGAAATGCTGTTCTTTTAAATGCACAATTCCTCAAAAAAATCCTAAAAAAGAAACGATAGTTCATATACATATACATGTAACTCAGTAACACAGTACTAAGTATCAGACTAAGTATGTTGGTTAATTTTTACACATATATATATATATATATATATGTGTGTGTGTGTGTGTGTGTGTGTGTGTGTGTGTGTGTGTGTGTGCGCGTGTGAGAGTGTGTGTGTGTGTGTGCGTGTGTGTGTGTGTGTGTGTGTGTGTGTGTGTGTGTGTGTGTGTGTGTGTGTGTGTGTGTGTGTGTGTTTGTGTTTGTGTTTGTGTGTGCTGAATGCCAAAGGAACATAATATTTCACCTATATTTTGACATTTAATTATCACAAAGTTACCTGAAATATTAAAGCAGACACTTTACTTGTGTATTTATGTATGTTTTTTAATGCAAATCACCTTTTAAAATTGTAATTGAGGACACTCAAATGGGACAGCCCCTTTAATATCATAGTTTACACACAAATAATGTAACCGTTTTCAGCACTGAAAATAATAAGAAATGTACCTAAAATAAAAAATAAGTTGAAAAGAGCAGCAAATCTGCATATTAGAATAATTTCTGAAGCTTCTGAAATTTCAGCTTTGCATCACAGGAATAAATAACATTTAAAAAATATAATTTCTAAAACTTTTAAATTGTAAAAATAGTTCACCATATTACTGTTTTAATGTATTTTTATCAAATAAATAACTTCTTTCAAAATAATCACACATTTTACCAACCCCAAACCTTTTGAACATTAATGTATAAAAGTAACCAGATGTAAATAACATGGAATCTATATATATATTGTATATAGGTATTTCTTTTTTTCTGAGATGTTTAGTTCTAGCTGTAAAGTTACATCATGCTTAAATAAAGCTTTGCTTAACAGCCTGTTAGTTAGCGCAGTTATTGATTATTCTGTTAAATTCATCAGGAAGTCAGTTTCAGTGTTCACTTACTTCACATGCCAGCAATCGTCCCGCACAGACAGAGAGCTCAGGTGAGATCACAGATCGCATTAAGACGCTTTAGCTCTTCTTGATCTTGATCTTGTTCTTAAAGTAAGACTCTTAGAAGTCAAAGGTTTTGAGTTTAGACCATTGCTAATGTAAAAGGCTTACGCTGGACAAAAGAAAACCAGACACGCCACCGCAAGCCTGATTTGCCTTTGTGCCAGTTCAGAGGACAGTTCATTTCTTATCATATGTAGGTTAAAGAGGGATTGTTTTGTAGTACTGGAGCGGGTTTAGACGCTGATGTGTTGGCTTGTGCTGCAGATTGAATTATGAGATTATTGCTTATTAGCAGTCATTGTTTTGGCTAGTTGGGAATCTCCTTTGCTGCCTTTGTGCTCTGAATGTAATCCGGGGCCGGATGCTGTCGTACATTAGATTTGCAGGGTTGAGGGCTTAAGGAGTTTAAGGATGTTTAAGGGAGGTTTGAAGTACTGGTTGCTGCAGTGTTGTGACTAACAGAGGAGATGCTTTCTATTGAGTGTGAATTTACTGGAGCACAACTCCCCCTAGGGCCTTTTCACAGAACTCTCTCTCTCTCTCATATGTCCATTTCATTTCCATTTTCCTTTGTTACATTTCCTCTAAAGAGGTAGTTCAGTCTAAAGGGCAGTTGAATGCATGAATTGACAATGCAAACACCTGCAGCAGAAGTGGAAAAAGACACAAAAGTAACCAAGAATTGACTGTACTCGTCTTGAAGACTCTTTCACTCACATCAGGCCTTTGACAAACCACTTAATGCATGTTATTTGACTTCCACGTAATAAATGTTGCAGGATTTTGCTAAGTTGTTAGGTAGCAAGATGCTGTACAAAGTAAACAGAGAGAATAAGCTTAAAGTTGGCATAAATCCTGTTTTCAGCCCATTTTGCTTCCATGATGTGATGTACCTTAGAGTAAAATAGACAATTTAACAAAAAAAAACAATATTGTAGTGTGGGGCTGGATTGCTTCCAGTGGGAAATTACTAGATTGGGAAAGTAGGCATTACTATGGAAACCCGTTTCTACCACTGAATATGAAAAAAAATGTAATTGCTAGAATTTATGTCCCAATTATAACCTTTTTCTCACAATTGCAAGTTTACAATCTTGATACAAACGTATGATATAAACTCAGAATTGTGGGATGTAAACTTGCCATTGCATGAAATAAAGTCAGAATTGCAAGATATAATTCTGAACAATTACAATAATTTTTCCCACAGTTGGGAGTTCATATCTAACGATTCTGTTTTTTTTATTTTATCGATTTTCTCAGAATTATGCAATTTAAAACAGTTGTAAAAAGGGAAAAATACTATTGTCATACCATTTTGAGTTCATATCTCCAATTCTGACTTTGTAACACAATTGCAAGTTTATATCTCATAATGCTGAGAAACAAAGTCAGACCGGTTCGAATCCCGGCTCTGGCAGGAAGTGTCCACGACTGAGGTGTGACCCTTGAGCAAGGCACCGAACCCCCGACTGCTCCCCGGACGGACCCCCACTGCTCCAGGTGTGTGTGTGTGTGTGTGTGTGTGTGTCCACTGCTCCAGGTGTGTGTGTGTGTGTGTGTGTGTGTGTGTGTCCACTGTCCAGTGTGTGTGTGTGTGTGTGTGTGTCCACTGCTCCAGGTGTGTGTGTGTGTGTGTGTGTGTGTGTGTGTGTCCAGGTGTGTGTGTGTGTGTGTGTGTGTCCACTGCTCCAGGTGTGTGTGTGTGTGTGTGTGTGTGTGTGTGTGTGTCCACTGCTCCAGGTGTGTGCGCACTTGGATGGGTTAAATGCAGAGAACACATTTCACTCCTCATTATACTCTGTATAATTGTGTATGTGACAAATAAAGCTCATCTGAGAGCTTAATTTGTATTGTATTGACCTTTGAGATAAAAAGTCACAATTAGCTTTTGTATTTGTATTCAGTGTTGGACACGGTCTTCCATATATTACATATCAGAATGAGGGTGATGAAGGAAAATAATAAATCATTTCAGAGTTGGAAGAACATTTTTTTTTGTCTTTAGATTATGTGCATCAATAAATCATTTAAATACAATGAGAAATATGTATTAAGAAGTAAAAAGGGTACATTTGTTGTTCTATTTTGAAACTGAAACAGACACATTTGGGTTCTTTGGATCATGTCGCATCTGTTTTGTCAAGATCAGGCAAAACATCTATCTGCCATATTGAAATTTGTCTTAAAGTGTAATATTTGTAAATGTTTTGACAAAATTTGGTAGACGCCATCATCAGGCTTTTCTTGAAGGTGCCTGCTAAGTTTTAACAAAACTGCTGTGCAATGTTAACATTCTTGATGACAATCTGTTCGCTGGTTTATGTGAATTACAATGATGTCTTGTTTGACACGTGTCTGTTTGTTACACCGTGGAAAGAATAAAGCACACATCAAATGTGTCCTTGAAAAGCACAGTCTTCAAATGCAGCATCATATCACTCTTCTTTTCAGCCTCGACTGAAGTATAAAGCAGACCGATGTGTGAAGCAGTGCTATTAAACCACCTGGCTGGCAGTATGCTGGATATTTAGCTGCTGAGCTTTACTTTCCTTGAAGGAGGATGAAATGAAAACAGCTTTCATTCTGTTCTTTGATTCCCAACACATTATTATGTCCATCCATAACCGGTAGCAGGTGAGGAATGAGGTAGAAAGTGTCTAGATAACATGCAGTCAGAGGTCTGAGTATAGAGACACAGCGCTCACCTCTAGGTCTGGATGTGCAAAGAGCTCAGGACCGGTGGTTATAGAAGAGATTGAATCACACACTTCTGAATTCAGATTGATCAGCACAGAGCTAATCTGGCCAAACACACTCCGAATGAACACTATTGTGTCTGCTTCTTCTCAACACTCATTGATAGTGATCAGGAAACCAATGTGGGTTCAGTTACTGATGCCAATATGCTGGCTGATGTAATGCTAGTATATAATTAAAATCACTACACTAATTTAAAATCATTCTAACAATATTTAAAAACAGAAAATGCAATATTAACTGAGAAAGTTGTAAGGTATATTTTGACACAATTTTGTTAATCAGCCTAGTACTGGCCAATATATTATGAATTCAAAAAAAAGAAACAATTTTTTATATTTGTATATATATTGGGATTAATCTTATCCAAAATAAAACAATTTGTTTATATAATATATGTATGCGTTCTGTATTTATTTATTATGTGTATATACAAATAAAAACACATGCATGTATATATTTAAGAAAAATTGAAATATAATATATATAATATACATTTATAATATAAATATAAATATTTATATATATAAAATATAATTATATCAATTTATAAAAAAATATTAACATGGAAATATTTTCAAAATATATACTACATGTGTGTGTATACAGCCGAATAAAAACGTATCAACCAACACCTGTCATGTTTTCTGTAAGTCTCTTGAGAAAGCTTTGATGAAGCATTTCATGGTTTCAAAGATAGAAGTTGATGCATGTTGACAGTGAATAAATAGCTAGTTTAAAATCAAGTGAAAATATTTCAACATTTCTTAACTTTTCAATGTCATTTTCACAAACACTTGTATTCTTTTTTTGTTCCTGAGCTGTACCATTCCCAATTAAATCAACTGAACTTCAGAGTTTAAACAGGACACACACAGTCACAGACATAGACGCACACACACACAGACACAGACACAGACACAGACACAGACACACACAGACACACACACACACACACACACACACACGCACACACAGACACACACACACACACACACACACACACACACACACACACAGAGAGAGACACAGACGCACACATACACACACACACACACACACACACACACACACACACACACACACACACACACACACACACGCACACACACGCACACATACACACACCTGGCTATGGAGATCACACCAGATGATGGAGGATGCAAGCAATGCATTAAACAATCATGAGCAAGGCTGACTGCAGCGGAGCTCCATGCTGCTTTTTTGCTGACTCATTGTTTTAGTTTGGCAGTTCACGCGCAGAGACAAAGAGCCATAGCAGCACAGTAATTTCTCTCATTCTTCTCACTGCCTGCAGCCTATTGAGCCCTGTGAGACTATAGAGCTGAATCTCACCCTTAATGAGAATGACTTGTACCCTGAAGAGACCCATGCAGATCTCATCTGTGTTCTCTCATTAAACCTCAGAATGTGTGCAGGTACTGCATATATATCCACATTTCCATATTATGCTAATTAAGTTCTTGCTGTTTGAATGATAATGTGTGTAGGTGCAATATGCTGTAGAATAGATGAATCGTACACTTTTATTTATAGATGAAACAGCAGATGGGGAAACATCCTTTGCCAGACTCAAACTCAAGCCACTCATATCAGCATCAAGGCTTTCCGAGCATGTGTGTTAACTGTGGCCAGATCGGACAAACATCAAGTGTTCGTAGCTTTGAAATCTGTTTTTATCATTTATGAGGCTTACTTGTTCCTTTATTCTTCAGACAGGATAGTGGAGAGATGACAGGAAAGTATTGGGTAGAGAGAGGACCTCGAGATAGGAATTAAACTCTGGGTGCTGTGAGCGCAGTTGTGCTGTATGTCCACGCACTAACCACAAGGCGAACCATAACACAAAACTACAAACATGTTAGTTTGAACATCTAAAATCCTGACAAAAACGGTCAGACTCAAGTCAATCCACATCAAAGCACAGTGCATTGGAGCAGACGAGTATACTGAAGACTAGCTTTCAATTAGGACAACAAACTGGATAAAAAACTAAGTTTGGTTGAACAAGTAAAATGATGTTGTCAGACTCTTTTCATCCATATTACCATTAGCATTTAAGCTCACTGTGTTGGAGCACAAGTGGTTACGATAGACCAACATCTGGAAAATGATGTACAAGAGTGTATTTGGCTTTACATTTTGACAAGAAACTTAAAAAAAAAATGTTTCTTTGAACATCTAAAATGATGACAATAGTATCAGACTCAATACATCCACATTAGCTTTAGCATTAAAGATCAATGTATTGGATCTCTTGTGCTAAAACTGTTAGGTATCTCTTGAAGACAACATATTGAAGAATATTTGGCTTTAAATTGGGGCAACAAACCCCCCAAAATATTGGTTTGAGTATCAAACTCAAGTCATCCACATTAGCTTTAGTAGCTGAGTGTATAAGAGCTCATATAGTAACTGTTAGGCAGGTCTGGAAAATAATGCACTAAAGAGTTTGCTTTTAATTAGAACAACAAAGATAAAAAAAGAAGGTCTGTGTGCGTTACGTAAAAAAAGCCTGTGAAACTTAGTAGACTTTAAAAATATATATTTATTGTGAAATTACTACATTTCCATGTCAACCCATTTTAATTTTTACCGTGAACAAAGCGCTGTCACTTTAATGCAGAGGATGCAGCACATACAAAAAAAACACTAACATGGGTGCGAAAAAAAATATGCACCGCAAACGCTCTGCAAACGGAGTATGAAACAGGCGTAAGTCGTCCACATCAGCAATAGCAGTGCGTATGTGCATTACGGTTAAATCACAGCTCTGAGAACTTTCTGAGTATACCGTTTGCAGCTTGCGTAGCGTGATGAAAACATGTCGCGGTCACCTAGTCGCATGCCCTGGTGGACTCCAGGAACCATAAATCGGATGCATTACAGCCCATTGACTTTGTATCATGACGCAGTAGGACCATTTTTTTGGCACAGGTGGTTGAGGACAGTCACTCATGCATGTCAGTCAACTAATCAAGAGCCGTGCTTTGCCAGCGACACGTGGCACCTGCATTCTTAACATGACATGATGATTGCCAAATGAGCACAGCCAGACAAAACATATTTAAAACAGCACATCCATCAATCCCAAACTCATTCTCTTCCCTATTCCCATGTGTTGAAAAGCTAAACTGAGGAAATGTCACAATATTTGCAGAAGCCGGACGTATGTGTATGCTGGCATCATTTTAGCAACAGTTGCATACGTGAAGAGTCTGCAGCTATTTGTGATATTCGACAGCAGATTAAGAGTTATGTTATGCTAATGCCAGAGCTCCATAAATATCTCTTGGTTTTGCACATATAAGACTGGTGAAGCTGTATTGTTTGTATTGCAAGATCCTCTCACCAGGTGGAAGAAATTGCGCATCTCATCCTATTCGTCCCTCATGGGACCTAACTAGTCTGCAAATCCCCATGACGCCTGTCTGTAATGCTACTCAAGCCTCTGGCCATGTCCAGCAGCCTCCAGTAAATTAGCCGGGATCCATGTGGCAGGAAGGACTCTGAGTTCACAGAGGCCCTGTCTGAAATAGCGCTTGATGTGGACTGTCCGTTTTGTGGTGCATTTTGTAAATAGTGTAAAAATGTGGGATTTTAGGACTTTGCTAACCTTCCAAAGTTGTACTAAAGTATGTTTACGCACTGCTGCAGTGTGTTTTGTTAGACTGAATGATCATTTCAGTCTTGCAGTAGAACTTTGTCGAAATCTGAACCTGTAAAAATGTTTTAGTACTTTAAAAACAAAATGAAATGGCATTCACAACACACGTAGCTTCTGAACTGTGTTCCCATGTGAAACATTCAGTGAGAAATTGTGAAAAAGAGATTTTATCCACCAGGATTTGATTGGATCATAATGGGATAAGATTATATTTCTCTGCCCAAGGGCCTTACATCAGCGGAACTAAGAGTTTAAGGTTTGGCTGGTTAGCATGATGCAATTAGCCCCTAATGTTTTCATAAGAATAGCATGCCTGAATTAATCTTCACAGAAAAACAACAATAGCTCATTGAATATTGAACCTTTACATGAAATTAACTGCAGTTTCCAGTTTGAAATCAACACTAAAACTAATAAAATAAAACTAATTGTTATGCATTTTCACATAAATTATGATTATGGGGCAGATTGTTGATTAATAAAGACTTATTTTGTGCGGTTTCTTGCACAATGCTATATTATGACCACCAAATACCATAGTACATGATTTGGGAAAAAACAATAGATTTTGATGTTTGCATCACATAACCAGCTCCATATGTTTTCTGACAGTAAACTTGCTTGGTAGCGCACACGGTACAGCATTAGACTTGTGATGTGCAGCACTCGGGTACGAGTCACAACAAAAGAGCTCAAAGACTTAAAGAAGCCAGCTAAAATGGCAGGGTTGTTTCAGAAAATAGGTTTTGATCTCACATGTGTTTGTCTTAACACTCAGTTAGAGTTTAGTGCAAGTGCTTCACGATTAACATTTCATGATAGATACCATTGTGTGATCTAATACACATGTTGTGCGTGCTTCTTTCTCTACAGTGCTGTTGAGTTTACTCTCGGCTGGGGCTCAGACTGAGATGAAGCGGGTTGTTGGGGACAACGCCACATTGCCTTGCCATCACCAGTTCTGGCAGTCGAATGGACAAACACTGGACATTGAATGGCTCCTGCAGAAACCCAACGTCAAACAACGTGTGGTGAGAAATATTTTGTTTTTATGCCCTCTCATAATTTTTCTTGTCTTCACTCATTGTCTCTTGTTTATTTTATTTCAGTTTCACTTAGATTTTGTTCTATGGACATTTGTTTTTGCATCTGTCCTTCTGATCTCCTTCCAATCCTCTCATCTAACTGTGTACTTGTGAGGTGATTTTAACTTTACAGAGACAAGCCAGTGAATTTATTTTGGATTTGTGAGTGTTAATGTTTTATTCCCTATATCCTGGAGAACATTTCCAGCCAAATGACTTGCTATGCAGTTTGTTCAGGGTAATGTTGTGTTGCACAAATTGTCCAAAACCCAAGTAATACTTTATTTGGATAGCTCACTTTAGACATTGAACTAATTTTAAGTAACTTTTCAGTTATTAGACTATTAGTAGACTGTCTGCTTAATATCTGCTAACATTTTATTTTGATGGTCTCCAACAGACATTCGACTTATTACAAAATAAATTTGCAGGTACAAATTATTGTACTTATATTGTAAATTATAAATTAAATACCATGTCAAACTATTGAACTAACCCTATAACTTGAAAGTCTACTAAAACTACGAAAAATGACAGTTAACATGTAGTTACAAATTAATTTAGTTGACATATTTGCAAAGAAACGTATAGTTAGTAGAATTTCTAAAGTGGATGTAACAAAGTTCGTAGATCGGGAAGAAGGAGGGAACATTTAAAGACTTTAATAATAAAATAAACAAACACAAAATAAAAGTGTCAGCCCCTCACGGACGACTGCCGCACACAAAACACAAAATAAAGTCCAGGCCTGGTCCTCTCTCGTCACTCCTCCTTTAATCCTTCCGGAGCTCCTCCATGGGAATCGAGACCGATGAGTGGCGCAGGTGTCGTTCATTCTCATATTAACTCCACCTGCCTCGCTCCCCTCCCACGGCTCTTGGCCCCGCCCCACTTGTCACAGTGGAGTATCGAAATTAAGTGTAACCGCTAATTATTTTCGGAATCTTTTTTGGCAAGTTGTAGGACTACTAACCTGGTTTATTTTTCAGTATGCTACTAATGTCTTTTTCCTGTACTAGCAAAATATGCACATGTTGACGACAACAACAACAGCAAAAAAAAAGGAAATATTACAACTGCATCATACATGCATGTGCATATATGCATGAAACGCTTTACAGATATAGTTCTCAGTGAACCATTAGTTTTCACTAGTTATAATCACAAAACAGGGAGAAAAAGTGAATGTCTCCCCTTCATTAAAGATTTTATTCTGTTTGTCAGTACTATCATGTGGGGAAACTCTCAGAACAACCTAACAACCACCCAAAACACCATAGCAACCACCTAGTTTTAACTGTCCTCTCTCTCAGAGACACCGCAGTCACACAGTGCCTTCATGGTGTCACGGAGGTTTGTGAGCGCAGTGCTTTCTCCCGTCCTGTCACATGTCTGAATCAGCTTTTTCTGCATATCTCTCTTTGAAATACATACCCATCTTTATCAGTACACCTAACAGACGCTTCACCCATCTCTCTTCTCTCTCGTTCTCGCATAAACACATTCAGATAAGAGCTTCGTTTTATCTGCCTGGAGTGAGAATATTTCAATGTGAAACGAACATTGTTTGAACACAGCTTTGAGTTTAGGTATCTGTTATGTATCAGCGCACCATAATTCATCAGGGGGAAGTCAATACGTGTCAGTCAGGCGATATACTTTCAGATTAATTGAATTATTTGATTGCGATAAGGCTTTTTATTCCCCCACATAACAGACAGAGATATTTTCTTTGTTTGAATGCCAACGCAGATCTGATCGTAATCAGTTGAGATTTCCTTTCAGAAGACAGAAAGGCCTGAAAAGAAACTCGCATCAGAGTCTTCGAAGCCTATGGGATGGGTTGCCCATCACATGTAATATTTAACAGAAAGATAACATTTGTGACACCATTAATTAAAATCAAATGTCTGAAAATTTGATTAGGAATCAAACTGAGCCCCTGGCATAATGAATAAGTCATTCCTTTGTTTCACTGTAAGGCCTGTGTAACTAGAAGCGTTCGGCTTGTCAACATTTAACCACAGCTTGTTTAGTAATGTGTGGTAGACTCTAAGGGGCTTTCTTCTCAAGAACATTGTTGTTAATGGCAATGGGTCAAGGTTTACATGTTAGCATTGCTCAGTTACCCCTGCTGGTAATTGCCTTAACTACACCATATTTTTTCCACTGAAGGCCTATACTGTAGATTTTGAATTATCTCTACCAAAGTCTCTTGAAGACAAGTCATGTCACTCGGCGGCCATCTTTGAAACGCCTCTCGGGCATCCAAGTGCAGCTCCTATCTCTTTGAATGGGGAAACATCAAATTCTCCAATAGTCTGTTCACTAAGCTTACAATACAATTTTATATTTGAAATCAGCAAATAAATCTGACAACACCTGTATCATAAATATTGTTTATTTTTCTCAAATAGCGTTATAAAAAGCGTATTTTTCAGGCTAGATCAGTCAATGTGCATGCGCAGTCCTAAGCACACGTCTCAGAGCACTGACTGTTTCTATAGCAACCGGGACTTCTAACGGCAGCTGCATTGACACGCTCACTTTGCTGATTAGCTATTGGTTCTTTCATTCAGAAGGCGGGGCTTCCTGCGATTGAGTAGCAATATTGAGCATACATTTTTCCCCATTCAAAAATATACGAGTGACATGTCTTTGGTTTTTTATAGTCTACTCACCAAAGCTGCATTTATTTGGTCACAAGTACAGTAAAAATAGTAATATTATTTTTATTAAATTATTAGAATTTAAAACTAGATGTCAAGACAATGATGTTGTCCTGAGAAAGCCTGAACTGAAAGTTAAGATAGATCATTGGTTGCCCAGGTGTTGCTATGTGTTTGTTATTGAGTTCTATGTGGTTGCTAGGGTGTTGCTAAGTGGTTACTTGGTGTTTTGGGTGCTTGCTAGCCAGGGTGTTGTGGGTGGTTACTAGTTGGTTGCTGGAGTGTTGCTAGTTTGCTAGGCCATTGTTTGATGGTAGTTAGGTTATTATGGGTGGTTGCTAGGCAGTTGCTAGGAAACTGAACCATCCATGTTTGCTGGATGGTTGCTATGGTGTTCTGATTGGTTTATATGTTGTTGCTAGGTGGTTGATGGGGTTTTCTGGGTGTTTGCTAGGGTGTTGCTAGGTGGTTGCTAGTCTTAGCTTGTTTAAGGTGGTCTCCCAGTTTGCTAATCTAAAAAGTACCCAAAAACCCTTTAATAGTCTGGATAATAAATCAGACTGAGATACTATAAAACAGCTTAGGAAGGTTGTTTTTTTTCCCAGCAACGCACACTTGCCTTTGACTTTGTGTTCACGTAGTACTATGTAGCATGTATTTCACACAGGCGACTTCTGTATGCAGCGTCCATTGTGATGAATGGAAATGCTAAAGGATAGCTCTCTTCAGCTATATTACACCTCCTTGGCTAATGCTAACATTACATAAACTCTTTCTTTGAAGTGCAGCAATAACCCCATGACTCAGATGTTACTCGTGTTCAAGAAGATTATGCTAGAGAAGATTATTCTGCTGTCATTTGTAATCTACATAAATAAATATGACAAAGAGCATCATGCTATGCCTGTCAGTGATACAGAATGTGTACAATAAGAATCACAGATGTTTTGCCAGAAATGCAAATGAGTAGCGCATCAGAGTTTTCTGCTGTTTGTCATGCTGTAGTGTGTGTGTTTGAGACGAGCAGCAATCGCTCTGGCAGGTGGACCCGACCGCAGGTCTGCTGATGTGTACTGGCATCAGTGTTTAGTCCTTTACCCCAGGCATTCAGGAGGCTGTCACCGTCAAACTGTGTGTGAATGTGTGTGTTAGCATCTGTGTTTGTGTACGACAGCCATTTAGCATCTTTTCCATGGCAGTTGGTACAGGTAGAGGTTCTTATATTAGAAACCCTTTTGTCTTTTGTACAGAGCAGTACAGTTGTCGCAAAGTACTCATCAGATGAAAAATAAAGAAACTGTATTTTCTGAGGAAAATAAGAGTGCTTTCCAATGCAAAGTGTCATGCTACAATGCTAGATTGCTGTGAGAAGTTGTCATTAGAGCATTACCATAGATGTAGATGCCTCATTAGTGGCTGTTTCTATGGGCCGCTAAATGTAAACAGTCTGCTATATTGTAATGGTTAAAGCAGGTCTGTGAATACTCCAGATCATGTTGAATGCAATCATAGTTAGTAACTGTAGTAAACTGATTACATGTAATCTGGATTATGTAATCATATTTTAAAAATGAAGTACTCATAATTATATTGTATTACATAAATGCTTATAATCAGATTACAGTTACTGTTTTTTAATGACATGATTACATAGTATTCACACAATGGCAGTAAATTATTCATAATTTGATTCGTCCTAATTCTTCTTGTTTCTCTCTCTCACTCTCCTACATTTGAAGTTCTACTGCTTTTATACCTATTTGCAAAGTCAACTCGCAAACCACCTGCAGTTCATTCAGAATCTCCAGTTTGGGAAACCTTGGCATAATGTAATGTTTAATACACTTCAAGATGTTGATACAAAAGAATGGAATATATTTTAGGTCAAAAGTAATCTAAAATTAATACAAAAATAAGTATTATGGTATTTAGGTACTGATGTTTGCCTACAAGACAACAACTGGCACTGTACCAATATACCTAAACTCGCTCGGTCAAATTACAGTACACTGTAAAATATTTACTGTAAGATTTACAGTAACTTACTGGAAATTTTGGTTGCCAGTAAGACTGTACATTTACAAGAGTACTGTAAATCGATAATTACAATAAAAATACAGCACACTGCTATATATATATTCTGTAAAATTGTAAAATGATAATCATTTTTGCAAACACTTTTGCCTTCATTATAGACCAGGGGGTCTCCAACCCTGCTCCTGGAGAGCTACCATCCTGAAAATTTCAAGTCCAACCCCAATCAAACACACCTAAACCAACTAATCAAGGTGTTCAGGGCTACTTGATAACTACATACAGGTGTGTGGCAGCAGGGTTGGAGTTGAAGTCTGCAGGACGGTAGCTCTCCAGGAGCAGGGTTGGAGATCCCTATTATAGACCGTTGTAGTCAGAGTAGATGTCATATTTCATTTGACATGAATGAAAATAAGGTTTTGAAGGATTGAATCCTTTGTTTTTTAGAGTATGTGCACTGGAACTTTGTGGAAGAATCAGAGTTTCATCAGCGAGCGATGCATCTTTTTTTTACTGAGTGTATTTGTATCCCGCTCAGGCTATTTTATATAGCGTCGACTGAAATATTGTGTCTGTTTCCACTGATTTATTTCATTTCTATTTACATGAAAGCTCTGTCTCTCTCATTTCAGATCATCACATTCTTCAACAACGAGGTCTACACTAATGACAACCATGCTAGTCGTCTGTCCTTTGCGGCTGACTACCTGAATGGAGACGCCTCTCTCCTGATCAGCGATCTGCAGCTGACCGACTCTGGAGAATACCACTGTAAAGTCAAGACCGGCGGCAAATACCACTGGAGCCAAGTCAACCTCATTGTGCTGGGTAAGGCTCATCTTCCTGGAATCAGCGCCCAATCGTTTCCTCCATCAGCCAGCCTCCCTGTGATTCGATTTGATCATTCAAATGACAAAATTGGTCCATTATTGACATAATCTAGAAATATGATTGGTGGAATTTGCTGACCAGACACTCTCAGCTCTGGTGATGTTTGCTTCACTTTGGACGGTAAATGAAGGGGATGTTAATTTGAAATGGCGGGATGAGGGATCATTGATCGAGCTCTATCTCTTAAAAACAGAAGCGACCGAACTAGACGCTTATGTGATTTCTCTTCTTCTAGCAAAACAGTTTACTGTCATCCCAAATGAGGTTCAGATTAGCTTCTTATGATTTGATATTTTGCTATGTCTGGTTTCCATTATTAGACCGCAGGGTTTCCAAGCCATCACAGCTCTCAGCCAAGAGAAGAACTGGAAAGAAGCATGTTTCTTTTTATTTAGCCTCATCTCTATCATATGCTCTTGCTGCACAGTTCCTATTTTCAAGGACTCGCAGCTTATGCCATGCAGTTTGAAGTTATATATCACGTCTTAATTTTATTTCCCAAGTCATTTTATTAACAGATTAGTACGCTAACCACAGAGGGACAGGATATTAGCGAAAAGTTGAAAGAAAGAGAAAGAGAGAGAAATAGGCGGATGGATTGATGTAAATCCAGCCTCCACCCCAGAGTTTCTCTCATTTATTAACATATCACAGAAGATTAGCTGAATACTGCCTTCCCATAATCCCCCTTCTCCACTCCCTGTCTCTCTCGCTACTCTTCTTCCTCTTTCCTCTCCGTCACTCTATAAACACATTACTGAGAGAGCTAGTGTTCACATTATTGTGTTATTTTCAGCCTGTATTTTGCCAGATTATTGAAATGTGCAGTTGAGAACGGATAGAAAATGATCCCGGTAGGGTTAAACCAGTTGTTCTTACTTGAATTAGACACACCAGAGGCTCAGTCACTAGAGTCGGGGGACTTGAACTTGGACCGAAATTATGAATGAACTCTAATTCGGATGAAAATTTGTAAGAGTACATGAAACATACAGGAAAAATAAGTTTCAACATAAAATTAAGATAAGACATTAAAAACTTCTCACACTCAAACTTAATTGGTTAATGATTTGGACTGGGACTCAACAATGTGTACTTGAACCCAAAACTAGTAAATGGTTGCACCATTGGTTCTTAAGGCAGAATATAACGTGTAGGTTGTCACAAAAAATGACGTTTACCTTCAGTGATCAAATAGCAGCCCTGAAATGAATTCAGTTGTGAGTGAATCTCAATGTATCCACATAACTAATAGTAAAACTAACTTCCCATTAAAATACGAAACTTAATCAGGAAGTAGTTTTATATGTATATGTCTGTAAGGAGCAATAAATACTATGGTGCAACCAGCCCCAGTAAATTACGCAAGTCTCACAGGCATTAATCAGTAGGCTGTGGGTCCAAAACTGTGGAGATTTGTAATAAATTGCCTGCGAATAATGTATTGCTAAGCTCTGCTTGTTTTTTGAGATCAGAGCTAAATGAGCGGGCATTGTTTCAATTGGAGTCCATCCGCATGTCCATTGATTTTCAATATGGAGCTGAAGCTGTGAAAGAAATCTTGTGTGCTGATTATTTTATGAGATAAGGACCGCATCCTACAAAAGTAAAGTTGTTTCAGGTGCCAAACGGATTAGCTAAAATAATGATTTATTCCACAGAAGCCATGCATTGCTATTTTATTATCTTCTTGTGAACAACAAAACAAGGCAACATCACTATATTAAATCATCCTGACCAGTGACGCGTGTTATTTTAGTATCACTGAGATACTGTTATAGATTTGATTCATTTTTAAATTCGTTTTTTTGTTTGTTTTTAGTCATTTAGTTTTTGTTTTATGTTTTTGTTATAATTTTAGTCAAAGTTTTAGTAAATGTGTTGTTTTTATTTTTTAATAATTATTTGTAAATATGTCTAAATAGTTTCCGTTTAAATATTAGTTATTGTAGTACATCAAGTTAAACTCAATGAAAATGTTGCCTTTGCAACTAACTAAAATAATATAAGTTACAAAAAATTGTTTTATTTTGATTTCAGTTAAAGTGTATTTTATTGGAAGTAACACAGTTTTTTAGTTTTTCTTTTAATTTTAGTTAACTAATAGTCTTAATCCTGATACAGTTTCACCTAAAAATTGTCTTGGACCACTTTTTTCATTTTTCTAATTTAATACAAAATTATTAATTGCAAAATATATTATCAGCATAACCATTTGAGTCAGAAAAAAAATGCTTTTGAACTTTATACTGCATTTTTGTGTTTTTAGTTATGGTGTAATGTAAAATGTGATAAATTGCCTAGTAAATAGTAAATAATTGATTTATTTTTGAATTTTTTAAATAACTTAACAAAATGTACTGCACTATATTCACTGCAGTATGTGGAGTGTTTCTGTTCAGGTGGCTAAAGCATCTGCCCGTTTTCATATAAATATATTTTGCTCTGCTAGAACTAAAGCTGTGAGGATATATATTGACTATGAAACCTCCATATTTGTAATCATTGCACATCCCATCCATGCAGATGAAATAATGTTTTGGCTGTGGACCCAAGACAAACAAATACACACTGAATTGGTGCCTGTGTCCTTCTGGTGTGTTTGTGTTTATAGAGAGGGTCAGTAGGGCCAAAGGGGGCAACAGAGGTCTACAGTATGTCTCTTAACTGCCATGCAGCCTCCAGACCAATCCCTCTGGACAGGCCTGTCTAACTGACCCCAGAACAGTTTAGAGCAGTGCTGCGGTAAGCAAGGCGCCAGTGGGACTGGTCTGAGGTCACTTGGTAACTGTTGTGAGGCAGTGAGATCTTTGATTTGGCTTCTGTGTTGATTCTGATGTGCTGCGTAAGGTCAGAGGGGAGTTCAAAGCAGTCACAAGATCCTGACCCCTGCCTCCCAAAATGTCACAATTCAGACTGATTGCACCTTTGATATTAATTTCCCTCCAAAAAATGCCAGTGTGCTGAGTTTGCAAGTTTTACTTTTATCTGCAACTTTGAAATACTGCTTCAAACTATATATTGTTTGACACTATAGACACAAACCGCATACTAGCAAAAACAACAACAGAAACTAACTCTAAATGTTAAATGCATTTAAATAAAAACCTGTAACTAAATCGTAGTTGTTTCACAACCACAAATGTTGATTCTTGAGGTTTCACTGTTGAAATGAAATGAAAAACGGCATTTAAGATTCCATAGTAAGCTGCTTTGGATATAAATATTAAATGACTAATTAGTAAACTTAACATAACATTTTCTCGTTCACAGTGAAGCCGTCTAAACCCCGCTGCTGGATGGAGGGCCGTCTTCTGGAGGGCAGTGATGTGAAACTGAGCTGTAAGTCTTCAGATGGATCTGACCCCATTCACTACAAATGGGAGAGAGTTCTGGAAAAGGGCAAGAGCGTGGGAAAACTGCCTCCCCTCGCACTCATCGGTGAGTCAAACACCCCAAAACCAGACTAGAGCGTATCATAACTTATTCTGGTCTGCACAGCTCCTTACTGCTGACTGTCTCAAATAATCATCTCGAAAGATCCGATACATGAACTTCACACACTTTAGCAAATGCATGGAGTAGTTTTAGCACAGAAGTGCTGATTGTTGCAGATGAAACCTGTGCGCTCTGAATCGCAGACGCTGCACGGCAAACAGACAATGTGATTAGAAGAGATCTCAACAGCTCCATTGATCTTAGCCTCTATGCACTAGGACTGTGCGGTGTTATATCGGTAAATGCAGTACGATCGAAAGCACAATCTACTCACTCGCTCGCCTTCAAACATATTAAAAAAAACATTAAGAAAAATATTAAAAACAGTAATATTGTCACATAATATTACAAATTTCAAATAAATGTTTTCTATATATCTTAAGTGTTTTCAGAAACAATATTTTTTATTTTAATTTCTGTGGTCAAAGCTGTATTTTCAGCATCATAACTCCAGTCCTCAGTGTCACATGATCTTCAGAAATCATTATCATATCATGATTTGCAGCTCAAAAATCATTTATTTTTATTAGAAATGTAAAAAAAATCGTTGTGATATTCAGTATTTTGTGGAAAGACAATATTTGTATTATATCAAAATAAATTATATTATATTTCCTGAGCTTTTAATAAATAATTGTCATCAGTACTGTTTTAGTATGATCAAGCTATTATTATAGTTATTAATGTTATTTGATTAATGAATTTTTCATGTTTTTTATTATTATTTTAATGTTAGTTTGTATTGTTTTTGTAAATTTAGTTTTTAGTAATTTTTAAGTTTTATTTATTGTATCAAGTTAAAATGAATGCAATTTTATTTTAAATCAGTTACAGTATTTATTTCAGTTCAGGATTATTTGATGAATAGAAAGCCTTTCTGAATAAAAGTATTAATTTCTTGCTTTTTCAACTTTTTAACCGTTAACTGTGTTCTAAAATAAGCTTTTACTGTCATATACTATGACATTAGAATGGCACATTTCAGTTACACCACCCGCGTCTAGAATGCATCATATGGACTTGGGTAGGCTGAATTATGACTAAACAATGTCTCAACTACATAATAAAATACAGCAAAAGAAGATGCTCAACAGCCTTGGGCAGTTATTCCATTAGAATTCAATCTCATTGGGTTCTGCTTGGGAAACAAAACAACAGAAATGCAAGAGCTACACAATGTGGAGTGTAATGTGGCTTTGCAGATGGGACGGAGTAATGCACTGATTCAGAACGATCTCTCCTGCTGACACCAGATCATCAGAGCCACAGATTGTTTATTTAGCCGTATACAGTCAGTGCTGCAGACCCTCACCCAAACCCAGCAATTAACCAGCCTCATCAATGACCACCTGCTCACTCTAATCAGCTTTCTTTGGCCGATAAACACCGTCCCAGAGTGCACCAGAGAGGAATGATGGAACAGGGATGCAGGGATGAAAGAGGAGGCGTTAGATCCTGGATGAGTAAATGATCCTGGCATCTCAAACAAACACTCCTCGGCTGAAGACGTACGTGATCTTCTCAGGACACGAGCACTTTCTCACCGGCTACAGGAAAACATTTACTGTTCATCTCATCCGCTGGAGAGCCGTGAATCACCTTGACAAACTCCAATACGAATTCACTCACTGCACTGGGCTCGCTCTCACTTCACTCGCTGATTAAAACACTCTGTTTGATTGAAGCCTGTAAAGTAGTGTGGTAAAGGAAGTAGTAAATGAGGGGTAACACTTCTGACGCGGTTTTGTAGCTTCAGGACTGGAGAGTTACTGATATCATAATCCTGCTTCATCAGCATTGTGTCCTTGAGCAGTGGACATGAGGAAAAAACCTTCAAAATAAGACATAACACACCTATATCTAATTCTTCTTATGGGACTGGTGGTGCTTCGAACCCTTTAAAGTCATGATGTAATGGATGCAGCATCAGATTCTTCACATTTCTTCTCAGAAACAACATTGTTTGTTGATGTGGTAAATAATTGTCATCAGTTTTATCTTAGTAGGACTGAGGTACTATTATAGTTTTTGTAATATCATTAGTTAAATTTAGTTTATTAATCTGAAAGAGTTTATATTTTCTGTTTTAGTTTTAATTTCAGTTTTTTTTTGTTATATTTTTTTTTCAGCTTAACGAGTACACCATGAAAATAAAAAATTGCGTTCCCCTTCATGGGAACTCGAACTGCGTCCCCTAGGGGTCGCTACGGGGAACGCCTCCAGCGTGACTCGTGCCTGAAGATACATATGTAAAAACACCATCCGTTGGCCGGCGACAGCCCATGACGTCACTACCGGTGCTACCATAATAAAAGGATCACCGGGAGAATACATCATCAGCTTTTTCGTCTTCACTGACTGGTCTGTTTGAAGAAACGTGCATTCTGGTAGGAATACAGTTTTCCTTTATTTATCATGGCGAGCACTAGCAAGGCGTTTGAGATTGTGCGTGGATCCGTGTCCTTGTTATTTGACACCCGATGACACACACGATCGTTGCGTCTTTTGTTTGGGCGAAGAGCACGCACGCGATGTCTTTGAGGGGGCAATCTGCGTGCACTGTGAGAAAGCTCCGTTCTCGTCTGTCCCTCTTTTCGAGGAAAGAGGGGCAGCCGTCTGCTTCCCGCGATTCGGTACCGCTGCCGAGGCACGGAGGCGATTGAAATCGCGGGGTTCGCAGTTGGATATGGCCGATGAGTTAGAGAAGGACCGCCCCTTTTCGCGTGCGTCGGCCGAGAACGAGAGTGAGCTGCTGGATTGTGATGATGCAATCTTTCTGACATCATCAGATTCAGCGGTTAGTGCTCTGCTGGGTTATGCCCAGGAAGAGCAGGAGATGTTTGAGGGTGAGGAAGTTGAGACTGAACCCTCTCAATCCTCCTGCACTGCATATGAATGAGTTTTGAAGGTTATGGATCATAAAAATAAATCTTTCTGGCCGTAAATCCCCAGCTCAAGCGAGCCTTCCTTTCTTCATAAATCTCGATGTGGAGGTTGAGAAGGAGTGGAAAAAGCTATTTTTTCTCGTATTCATAGGTTTCAGCATACTAGTTATGCTGACATTGAGGTGCGTGAAAATGGCTATGAGGGGATGCCCCCTGTGCAAGAGATGATAGCCAGCTTATCTCGCTGTGGGCGAGACATCCTCTCTCAAGGCTCCCTCCTTGCCATCTAAGCCCCTGAATCTTGCTTAAATGGCAGGGCATATGCAGCAGCAGGTCAGATCGTCGCTTCGTTGCACACTATGGCGGTGCTTCAGGCGTACCAGACTGATCTGCTGAAAGACCTGGATAAGGCTTTCTGTAAAGTCCAGGCATGAGCCCGAACAACCAGGGGTCCTAGCCCATCTCGGTCTGGGGATCAGAGATGGGCTCAGAAGGCTAGTCTCGTGACTCATGCCCCTCCCCCGCCTGCGGGTAGGGTTAAAGAGAGGCATGGGTCAGAGAGAGGCAAAACCTGAGGGAGGTGCTCCGGATGAAGCGTCCTATATGACACTTTCGTCCGGACCAGAGTAAGACATCTACTCCTTTCCCTTAGGGGGGCATCTGCCCTCTTGATCCTCTCTAATTCCCCTGTAACCAATGGATGAGTATGATCCATTTCTAAAGGCTATCGGCTATCGCAGTGATTACAATCACTCGTCGATACCAGATCCAAGCTAGTAGCGCTCCCTGTGGGTTGAGCTAGCATCGCTCCCCTCACCATAGAGGGTCACCTATGAGCATGCCGCTCCCTTCTGAGCGTCTAAGTCTCCACTCGCCAGAGCTCGTTGTTGGTCGAGCTAGCATTGCTCCCCTCAACTAGAGGGTCACCTATGAGCGTGCCGCTCCCTTCTGAGCGTTTGAGTTCTCCTCTTATTCTGAAGAATGTGTTCTCCGCTCCCCAGAGCTCTGCGATTGGTCGCTCTCCTGTTGGTCGAGCTAGCCTTGCTCCCCTCACCTTAGAGGGTCACCTATGAGCATGCCGCTCCCTTCTGAGCATCTAAATTCCTTCTCATTCTGAGGAATGAGTTCTCCACCCTCCAGAGCTCGTTGTTGGTAGAGCTAGCATTGCTCCCCTCACCTAGAGGGTTATTATGAGCATGCCACTCCCTTCGGAGCGTCTGATTTCCCTCTCATTTCTGAGGAATGAGTTCTCCGCTCCCCAGAGCTCTGTGATAGATGGCTCTCCTTGATTGGTCGAGCTAGCCTTGCTCCCCTCACCTAGAGGGTTATTATGAGCATGCCGCTCCCTTCAGAACATCTAAGTTTCCTCTCATCTGAGGAAGGAGTCCTCCGCTCTCCAGAGCTCGCTGTCGGTAAGAGCTAGCGTTGCTCCCCTCACCTAGAGGGTCATTTATGAGCATGCCGCTCCCTTCTGGGCGTTTGAGTTTCCTCACTCTGAGGAATGGTTTCTCCGCTCTCCAGAGCTCCTCATGGGTAGAGTTAGCACTGCTCCCCTCACCACAGAGGGTCACCTATGAGCACGCCGCTCCCTTATGGGCGTCTGAGTTCCCTCTCATTCTGGGGAATGAGTGCTCCGTCCTCCAGAGCTTGCTGTCGGTAGAGCTAGCTTTGCTCCCCTCACCTAGAGGGTCATGTATGAGCATACCGCTCCCGTCTGAGCGTCTGAGTTTCCTCTCATTCTGAGGAATGAGTTCTCCGCCCTCCAGAGCTCGTGCTGGTCGAGCTAGCTTTGCTCCCCTCATCTAGAGGGTCATCTATGAGCAGGCCGCTCCCTTCTGAGCGTCTGAGTCCCCCTCTCATTCTGATGAATGAGTTCTCCGCTCTCCAGAGCTCTGTGATAGGTCGCTCTCCGTGTTGGTCGAGCTAGCTTTGCTCCCCTCATCTAGAGGGTCATCTATGAGCAGGCCGCTCCCTTCTGGGCGTCTGAGTCCCCTCACTTTAAGGGATGAGTTCTCCGCTCTCAGAGCTCCTCATTGGTAGAGCTAGCACGGCTCCCCTCACCAACGAGGGTCACCTATGAGCGTGCCGCTCCTGTCTGAGCGTCTGAGTTCCCTCTCATTCCGAGGGGTGATTTCTCCGCTCTCCAGAGCTCGCTGTCGGTAGAGCTAGCATTTCTCCCCTCACCTGAGGGTCGCTTATGAGCATGCCGCTCCCGTCTGAGCGTCTGAGTCCTTTCTCATTCTGTAGAATGAGTTTCTCCGCTCCCCAGAGCTCTGTGATAGGTCTCTCTTTGTTGGTCGAGCTAGCATTGCTCCCCTCACCATAGAGGGTCGTTTATGAGCATGCCGCTCCCTTCTGAGCGTCTGAGTTCCCCCTCACTCTGAAGGGTGAATAGTTCTCCTCCCCGGAGCCATAGAACGTTACCCATCTAGATAAGTGCACACGCTAAGATCTTTGGGCACTTCTGAAAAATCCACTCAGTGGTAAGATCGCACATCAAGTGTTCTGCGTTCTTTCAAAAAATCCATGTTATGGTAAGTGCGCACGCTAGACTTTGGGCACTTTTTTAAAATCCACTCAAGTGGTAAGTTCGCACGTCAAAGATTCTGCGTTCTTTCTAAAAATCCCGTAAGGGTAGGGTTACGCGCACAGCTTCGTGCCCTCTTCTGAGCTGGTTAAAGCCCCGGCTTGTGCCTTGGGCCCCGCTCCTTTTGTCCCATATGGGTTGGGTTCCAAAAAAAAAAAAAAAAAAAAAAGGGTGTCGCTACCAAAGGGTCTGTTGAGACAGTCCCTCAGCAAGCTTGTGCAGAGCAAGCGGTAGCTTCTGAGTGACCGGCCAGGACCTAGTTATTACCACTAGGTGCTTGGCCATATTCCCTTAAAGGAATCGTTCTGATTCCAGACCTTTGAGCTCTACCCTGGGTCCGGTAGTTCCGGCACCCAGCAGGTAAGGATTTTAGGGTATGTAGCTCAGGCTTCTGGCCGTAGGGATAATGTCACTGACAGCCATCAACCGTCCCGGGGGCAACTCCCTTAGCCTGGTAGAGTTGGCTTAGTGCTCGCCTTTTTTGCGAAATTGGCTTGCACTCCCCTCAGCATGGCGGCGTGGGTATAGCGTTCCCCGTAGCGACCCCTAGGGGACGCAGTTCGAGTTCCCATGAAGGGGAACGTCTCAGGTTACGTATGTAACCATGGTTCCCCGAGTGGGGAACGAGACACTGCGTCCCCTAGGCTTTGGGCCATGCTTCGGACGCAAGCTTCAGACGAAGAAGCTGATGATGTATTCTCCCGGTGATCCTTTTATTATGGTAGCACCGGTAGTGACGTCATGGGCTGTCGCCGGCCAACGGATGGTGTTTTTACATATGTATCTTCAGGCACGAGTCACGCTGGAGGCGTTCCCCGTAGCGACCCCTAGGGGACGCAGTGTCTCGTTCCCCACTCGGGGAACCATGGTTACATACGTAACCTGAGACGTTTTCAACCATCTGCCTTTTTTATTTTTTTATTTATTTTATTTGAGTTAAAGTTTATTTTATTTCAAGTAACACATTTAGTTGTAGTTAACTAACCCTGATTGTCATCACCCTGTCTTATGTGTGGCTGAAGAAATAAACAATTACAATTGCCAAAACGACCCCCTAATGGATTGTAGTTGTGTTTCAGCTCATATATTTACAGCTATATAAATTGCTTTCTATTTTCAGATCTGAAGAACCCAGAGATCGTGACCTTGAGGAACTTGACGCAGCACAGCTCCGGGGTCTACAAGTGCACCGCCAGCAACGATGTAGGAGAGGAGAACTGTATCATCGAGGTCACAATGCAATGTGAGTTCTGCTCTGAGGTCAGCCCGCAGACGGCTGTAATGATACTCTGATCTCAGATCAGTCAGTGGTGGTGCTTTAAGCTTGGAGCTACAGCCTCAGTGTGATGGATGGAGGCTGTTTCACACTGCAGAGAGCTGGCTTTTATTATGGGGATCAGGGCTATGACACCAGTGCTTTGTCACACGCTGGTTAAATGCTGGGCAGTTTCAATGTATTTGTTCATTTTATTTAAAATATGTATCTTTAAAAGTTATTTTAAAAAGGTATTTGTGACTTTATCTCAGAATAATTGCAACCCCCTTTTTTACCGTTTACAACCCCCGTTTACATCTCGCCATTCTGACATATTTTTTCTTCAGAATTCTGTGTTTATTATTTTTTTCTGCGAGGGGGGGGGGGGGTTGTCACTCGTAATTGCAAGTTTATGTCTCACAACTTGAAACCTTTTTTTGTTTTTTTATTTTGTTGTTTTTAAACATTTTTAATTCCGTTTTAGCAAGTACACCATTAAGCTAAATTAAAATTACTTATTTTAAGTAAAATAAGTTTTTATTATGGTTTTAGTAGTTAACTAATAACCCTGAATAATGTTTATCAACTGTTATATGACAGTTCTTTTTTTCTGCAAAAAAATAAAATAGGTAATTGCAGCTGTTCAACTCACAATTGAGAATTTTTTTCTTTCTGCTGTTTTAATATCTCTCTAACTCATAATTGCAAAAAAAAAAGGCAGAATTGTGAGATTAAAAAATTGCAATTACCTTTTTATTTGTTTCATCCCATGGCAGAGACTTTTTTTCATGTTCACTTTGCCTCGTTTCCTCTCTGTCTCTCTCTCTCTCACACACACACACACACACACACACACACACTTTCATTGAGCACTGGGAACTACAGAAAGCCAGAGTGTGGCTCCTTGTCTTCAGTCTTGCTCAAACAGCCATCCTTCAGTGTTTGTGTGTAATGCTTTTTGAAGAGGCAGAAGAATGTAATGCTCACCAGAGGAAAAGATTGAGAGAGTTATATAAACACTTGACAAGTGTCCTGCACTTAGGCCTTGTGCTAGTCTTTCTCAACACATGAAATGAAAAGAATGAATGTGGAAGAGGCATTTTGCGGTTGTGGCTGGCAAAGTTTAATTTGGGTCTGCCTAATTCAGTTTCACTCGTAAGATATCTCATGAGAACACTAATAAAGTGTAACTACCATATGGGCTCCCTTGTTAATATACTGTAACGTTTAAACCGTGAACAAATCAAAAGCTCTTTGTCAAACAAAAATAAATGCTCTTAAAGGTGCACTCAGTAAATGTAATTTATGTAGTGCCGGCCGATATGACAGTGAACATATACTGACACCCAGCGGCGTGCATTTAGAACCTAAAGTTTTCAGATACTGTAGAAATAATATTAAAGCTGTGCGTTTTATGGTTAAAAATGATCATCAAAATAGCAGTAAATAACAGGTGTTCAAAACAATGATTAGCCCGATTCACAGCAGTAAGTTTAAATAATGCTTTCTATTAGTGGTGCTGGTATTCATCCGCGCTCATTACATCACGTCTATAAACATGAGCCGCAGAGGGCGGATGTGATCCGAAAGGGTTGTGTGTTTATGAAACACACGTGAATGAAATTACATGATATTCAGTTTTAAATATGCCTGATTACAGATAGCGAAACCCAGATTTTTATTTTAAAGAAAACCAGGGAGCATAGTTTGCTTTTTGGGTTATTCTTAATATCAAATTCGAATGGCAAAATTGGATTAGACAGCCGCGATTTCTTTAAGCAAGGGAAGCTCAGCTCCATAATTGTCAAAAAATGTTCAAATTATGTACAATGTTACATTTTATTGACTAAAAATGCGTTAAACACGTTCATCTCGGAAAACAATTTCGAGAATCAAAGGTCGGCTGAGATTTCCTTCTCATTCATTCCCGCAAGTGCAATGTAAGCCCAGCGTCCATTGACTTCAATGCCTGCAGTTTTTTTCTTTAAAACAAGGGTCATTGTAATGCTGCGATATGTCCCGCCCACGGACGCTGCTTTGGGATTGGAGGAGTGGGCTGGCCCGGACTCCGAGCGTCTGCGTGAGTTGGAGGGTCTGTCATTCTTTTTATCCACTTTTATGTCCTAAAACGTGTTTTTGGGGTCGAACATAAAAACGAATTGTTTTTTTTTTTATGTTGTCATGCTTCAGCTAATTTTTTTTTTTTTATAATGTTTATGACAAAAAACAAGGAGGCATTCTCGTAAAGAGACGGTTTTTCGTGGTCTTCAAATACTATCACTCTGTGTCTCCACATTATCGCGGATTTTGCATTGGTCGAAAGACAAACTCTATTCATCGTATATTTCCCCACACCACATTCATTGCAGTTTAACTAATTCCCACATCTCCCGTTGAAAATATATATATATATATTAGATCGTTTGTTCTTCATTTTCTACAAAAACTGCCCAGGTGTAGAAAGGAGCTTCTCCTGTTTAAAGCCTCAAGTCTACACCCGACAAGGGCCAAGGCCGTTTAAGCGGTCTGCTCTGAGAGGACACTTGTCACTGGAAAAGACCAGTTGGTACGACAGGGTTACAGACATTTTCTTGAAAAGGAACAGGGCAGAATTTACATATAAATAAATGCATTTTTATGTGGCCGATGAGCTTCCCCTCTTTAAAAGATCAGCCGACTGGATTAGACACAGAAATCACACGCTAATACACACTATACTCATAGCACGCAATGCGTTGTTAACATTAATAATGAAATGTAACAATAATAATAATTTGCTCTGTTTGATGTGATATGAGCACAAAGATTTAATCACATTAGTAATGCGGTTTATGGTAATGTTTTTTTCAAGTTGGGCACACACAGGCTGCGATGACAATAAGATATTATTTGCAAATATTCGATGTGTTGAGTGAAGTACTAAACATCCACACCGTGACCCTCTCAAAACATTAGATTCTCCGCGCTGGAGCCGTGCCGGACACACACAAAGATAATTCTGCACACACAGGTTTTCACAGAGATGGCACAAAGAGGCACACACATTTTGTTTAATTGGTGTAACAGAATATGTTGTCATGCTTTAATGTTCAAAAAACATAATCTTTCAAATACTATACATTATTGTTGGTCCTCTACCCCGCCTCTCTCAAACGCTTCATTTTCTACAAAGCCCCGCCTTCTGACAAGTGCGGTCTGCTCTGATTGGCCAGCTGACCCAGTGCATTGTGATTGGCCGAACACCACAAGCTGCGTTGGAAATGTAACACACAAACACACATGCTGCGATTAAGATAGCCGATGTGTTGAGCTGTGACCCTCTCTCTCTCTCACACACACACAAGCGCAACAGTCAATAACAAATACTTAAACTAATAACAAAACATACAGTCGCTGATTCAGAAGTGCCAGATTGTCAGAGCAAAGTCAGAATAACCTCCTCTCCTAGGTTCACGTCCATAAAATGCGTTGCTGTTCACAGCTTCTCACTGACACGGCTGCTTCAACACTACTGCTGTTACTGAAACCACGACTTATGCAAATATTTGATAAACTAATATTTGACTAACTTTGATAAAGAATATCTCTTTGGTTTTGAGACTTTAGTCTTTGCAACTCCAGGGATCTTATCTATGCACAAACAGCTTATAACACTCCAAAGAGAAATAAAAACTTGAAATCATATGACGCCTTTAATCAAGCAAAATAACTAATGTTCTGTGTGAAAAAATGTACCACTTAAAGTCCCATACATTGCATTAACTAACAATTACAAAAACATATGCAATTAATTACTATACTATTTAGTGTAAATAGTTACACTATTTGTTAAGCTTAGTTAATAATAGCAAATCTTTAATACAAAATGCTGTTATTAGACTTATAATATGAAATGGGTTTTCATCTCATATGAGAGGAAATAATTTTTTACGTTTATTGAGATTAAAAATCATTTGATACACATTATGTGTTTAGATGTATTTTTTTTAGTACAGAAATGTTATTTGTGACCCTGGAACACAAAATTAGTCATAAGTAGCACGGTTATAATTGTAGCAAAAGCCAACAATACATCATTGTATGGGTCAAAATTATTGATTCCCCTTCATGGGAACTCGAACTGCGTCCCCTAGGGGTCGCTACGGGGAACGCCCTCAGCGTGACTCGGTCTGAAGATACATATGTAAAAACACCACCTGTTGGCCGGCGACAGCCCATGACGTCACTACCGGCGTGCCACAATATAAGTGCCGCCGGGAGAATACATCATCAGCTTTTTCGTCTTCACTGACTGGTTTGTTTGAAGCGTGCAGAGTGAATCTGGTAAGAGTACAGTTTTCTAACTCTACTATGGCGAGCACTAGCAAGGCGTTTAGGAAGTGTGTGGATCCGTGTCCTCGTTATTTGACACCCGATGACACACACGAATGTTGCGTCTTTTGTTTGGGCATGGAGCACGCACGCGATGTCCTTGAGGGGGCGGTTTGCGTGCATTGTGAGCGGCTCTCTATGAGGAAGCTCAGCTCTCGCCTGTCCCTCTTTTTCGAGGAAAGAGGGGCAGCCGTCTGCTTCCCGCGATTCAAGACCCACCGTTGCCGAGGCACGGAGGCGAATTAAATCGTGGGGTTCGCAGTTGAATGTGGCCGATGAGTTGGAAAGGGACCGCCCCTTTTCGCGCGTCGGCCGAGAACGAGAGTGAGCTGCTGGATTGTGATGATGCGATCTTTCTGACATCATCAGATGCAGCAGCTAGTGCTCCGCTGCATATGAACGAGCTTTTGGAGGTTATGGATCATAAAAATAAATCTAAAATAACCCCCAGCTCGAGTGAGCCTTCCTTTCTTCATAAATCTCGATGTGGAGGTTGAGAAGGAGTGGGAAAAGCTATTTTTTCTCGTATTCATAGGTTTCAGCATACTAGTTATGCTGACACTGAGGGGATGCCTGAAAATGGCTATGAGGGGATGCCCCCTGTGCAAGAGATGATAACCAGCTTATCTCTCTGTGGCGAGACATCCTCTCTCAAGGCTCCCTCCTGGCCATCTAAGCCCCTGAATCTCGCTTAAATGGCAGGGCATATGCAGCAGCAGGTCAGACCGTCGCTTCGTTGCACACGAAGGCGTACCTAGTTATTACCACTAGGTGCTTGGCCATATTCCCTTAAAGGAATCGTTCTGATTCCAGACCTTTGAGCTCTACCCTGGGTCCGGTAGTCCCGGCACCCAGCAGGTAAGGATTTTAGGGTATGTAGCTCAGGCTTCTGGCCGTAGGGGATAATGTCACTGACAGCCATCAACCGTCCCGGGGGCAACTCCCTTAGCCTGGTAGAGTTGGCTTAGTGCTCGCCTTTTTTGCGAAATTGGCTTGCACTCCCCTCAGCATGGTGGCGTGGGTATAGCGTTCCCCGTAGCGACCCCTAGGGGACGCAGTTCGAGTTCCCATGAAGGGGAACGTCTCAGGTTACGTATGTAACCATGGTTCCCCGAGTGGGGAACGAGACACTGCGTCCCCTAGGCTTTGGGCCATGCTTCGGACGCAAGCTTCAGACGAAGAAGCTGATGATGTATTCTCCCGGCGGCACTTATATTGTGGCACGCCGGTAGTGACGTCATGGGCTGTCGCCGGCCAACAGGTGGTGTTTTTACATATGTATCTTCAGACCGAGTCACGCTGAGGGCGTTCCCCGTAGCGACCCCTAGGGGACGCAGTGTCTCGTTCCCCACTCGGGGAACCATGGTTACATACGTAACCTGAGACGTTTTTCTTTTATAGATTTTTTTGTTGCCAAAAATCATTAGGATATTAAGGAAAGATCATGTTCCATTTCCTGCCGTAAATATACCAAAGCTTAATTATTGATTCGTAATATGCATTGCTAAGAACTTTATTTGGACAACTTTAAAGGTGATTTTCTCAATATTTAGATTTTTTTTAACCATCAGAGTCCAGATTTTAAAAAGTTGCATCTCGGCCAAATATTGCTCTATCATAACAAACTATAAATCAGTGGAAAGAATATTTATTCAATTTTCAGATGATGTCAATAAAAAATACCCTTATGACTGGTTTGTGGTCCTAGGTCACATTTGTTCTTACTTCAGATACATATTTTGTCAAGTTGGTGTACAAATGTGACCCTCTGTGAAATCCAGGCTAAAGTTTCAAAATCAAATTATGAGATAATGAGCATCAACGTTTGATTTCTACCATTAATTCCACTATAATATCAATCTATGACATGACCTTACTCAATATTAAAGATATAAAGGTAAAATGTTCACAGATTGTTCTTTACAATATGAAGGATGATTTTTTTGTAGAAAACCGCAAATCACAAACAAATGACTTTAGCTGGGTTTTCAGAGAGAGGGTCACGAATGATTAATATCCATGTGCATTGATGTAAAACAAACCATTACATTTGAATAGAATGAAACATGGCTTGTAGACATCCGGCTATAGTTGAAATTGTTTTTTTTAAATAAAATTATTGCTTATAACGGCTAATTTATTGTTGTAACAAATCATTTTACCATCGATATATCTTAATAGCTCAATAATGTATTTTTGTATAATAACAAAACTATTTTATCATAGTTAAGGATGGATAAATCAAATATTTCTCTGCTTTGAACTACACCTAAGAACGCCCCTTTACCAGGGTAAAATTATTATTGTATATGTAAAAAAATAAAATGAAATTAAGACTTTTTATCTCACAATTCGGGACTTCTTTTCTCTGAAGTTATACTGCAAGTTATAAAGTCAAAATTGTATGATATAATTCCCAGTTTTTTTTTTCTATAACTTGCAATTGCAAGTTTATATCCTGCAATTCTGGCTTAATTTCCTGTAGCTGTGGATTTATATTAAAAAAAAAGAATTGTGAGAAGTTTTTTTTCTATGAAAAACAAGCTTGATATAATACAAAACAAGGAACAAGCTTGGATATAATACAAAATATTAGCATTTTCACTCGTGTTTGGCATTTGCACCCTACTGTAAATAACTATAATTCTATAATTTTGTATTTTCTATAATTTTGTATCATATGAAGACATGCTGTGCTGTAATGATCCGTGACAGATGTGCTGCTGTGTGCAGATGTGCGGGGCATGGGTGTGGTGGCTGGAGCCGTGGTCGGTGTTTCATTCGGTGTTCTGCTCCTCATCCTCATCATCTGGCTGGTCTTCCGCAAGAAGGAGACGAAGAAATATGAGGAGGAGGAGACGCCTAATGAGATCAGGTGAGATCCACTTTAACTCTTAACATCCCTGCAGCAGATAGACTGTGACTGTGTTTTTGAGTTCAGGATGATTCACTCCTCATTGTCTTCAGGACAATCTTCATAATACATCAAACAGCTGTTGTTTAGGTCTATACTGATAGAACTGTACTGTTTGTGTCCACATCAATAATGCATCCTCAAACCACGGCTGTACGGTATCTCTGAATTATGCACAGACAAACATGTGCACGTTGACTGTCATGTCACAGTGCAATCTCTCGATATGTTCAGTTGTGGAATATTATCCCAGTTTAGCACATTTATTTTTGTAAAACTGGAGTACGTTTGTTATAAGAAAGCTCCCTGCAACCGTACTCGCTGATATCTAAAGCCCCGTTCACACTAGCAGCGACTTTTGTGTTCGCTTATGAGGTCGCTAGTGGGCGTTCCCACTACTGGTTGCCTTGACAGCGAATCTTGCACTAAGTACAAACATTTTAGAACCAAAAGACTAAATCTAAATTCAGTCCGTACATACAAACATAAGTGAATGAGAAGCAGAGCCTAAGTTCTTCCATTGAGTATGTTTATCTACGGCTGAGAGAGAACTCACATGAGCTCTACCGGCATCTTTCCTATAGGCTATCGTTCCGAAAGTTGCTCTTTGTTTGCATAAAGTTGATTCTGAACTTTGTCGCCTCGCGGGACAAGCCCTATCCAGTCGTCAACAGTCGCTATGGCCAGCTCTCCATTAAAATGTATGGGATCGTGTCTCTTTGTCACTGCGTGTCGTTGTAGTGTGAACGGGCTTAACTTGCAGGATACCAAATGTGTCTAGTTGACACCAATACAACTAAAATTCGATTACATTCATTATAAAGATTATAATTTGTTCTGTCTATTAGAATTAAATATTTAGAAGTGCTGTATGTACATTTTTGACTCTTCTAAAGCCTAAAAATAACATATGTTTGTAGATATTTAAGAAACATGTTATGTTTACATAGCTGTTGCTCTGAAAACTAATGCTATAGCCAGTAATTCTACTCTGAAATGTGCGTTTCAGGCAGATTCCGGGCCGGAATTGCTGTACCTATTTTAACCGCTAGCTTTTAATCTTACACACTGCACCTTCAATCGATCTATTTATTTATAAATGTATGTTAAATGGTGGCAATGGTGGTCCAGACTACAATTCTAGACTACTTCTATTGATTGTCTTAGTATCAGTGTACCGATATGTTTGAGATCTGTAACCAAGGTCCATGTTACTTTTGCAGAGAGGATGCAGAAGCTCCTAAAGCTAAGCTGGTGAAGCCCAACTCCCTCTCCTCGTCTCGCTCTGGCAGCTCCCGCTCCGGTGCGTCCTCCACACAGTCCATGGTGCACAACAGCGCACTCCGAGGCCAGCGTCCACGGCCACCTGCTGTCGCCGCCCTCAAGGAGAACGGACAGCCCCACGGGTATCCCCAGTCTCCCCCGGCCTACACGCAGGTCGTGCCTAAAACCCCAGAACTCCCGGCCACCCCAAAATTCAGACCCCCAAATCCCCCAGTGGGCATGTCCATCCCGGCGGGCATCATGGTCCCTGCTCAAAGCAAGGCCTTTCAGACAGTGTAGAGAGTAAAGGAAGCACGGCCTGGTGCGGGTCTCCGTACAAGACACCCACAGTGACTCTTCCAATAGTTGCAACTATGATTGGAAAATTAAATACACACAAAAAAAAAGCATTATAAAAAAATTGTAATCAATCATATAAAATCTAAGATGTTGAATGCATATTTACAAGGGAAAATACACAGTGCTTGCCCCCTTCTGAAGTATTAAAAGAAAACAAGGGAGGAACTGAAGAACAATCCTTTTTTTATTCTTATTCTTTGAGTCCCTACCCTTCTTTTGATCTCATGGCACAGCCTGACCCTTGTTTCACATTTATTTGTTTCACTTTTTGAGCTCTTGAAGGCTTTGTGGGCAGTGGGGTGGAAAGATTTCCTCAAGTGCAGTTTATTTATTTATTGCATCAGAGAGGCTAAAGGTCCAAGGGCAGGCTGCCTTTATGACCAGCAGAATCTGAAGAGAAATGAACGATATTATCCAAGAAACTGTTGTTTCTGTCGAAGGCGAAGGAGGAAGCTCTGGGAACATGAACTGTCCATCTCATTCCCATGTTTTGTCCCAGAATGCAATGCAATATCGACTGTGGCTCAGACAACAAAATCGAAGGCAATCTTATTAATATCTTATGAAACCCACTAAGAAGAAGTGATCGGAAGAAATAGTCCCAGAAGGACATTTCAGCACGTGGAGGATGCTGTGTCATTGATGCAGCGGCATAGAGAGACTTTAACAGTTTAGTCATCATATAACACACTCTGGGGCTAATTCACTGAACAGTTTCACTACCTTAGCATGCTATATTTCATAAAAAACACCCGTATAACTGTATTTAAATTATGTTGTTGTCATTGTTTTTTACGCAAACCTACATTTTCTATGTAAATTAGGCTGATATTGTATCTTTTCATCAAAATCCCTGCTACTAATGTTTTGCTTTTACTTCCCACAGATGCAGATGGTAAAAGAAATGCAGTATAAGATGTTTTCTAGCAGCGATAATTCATTAAATGATGGAAGAGCATTATCTGGTAAACCTTTATTTTGGTCATCTACTTCCAATAGCTATAAGTAACTTTGCAGCTACATATAAACTAGCAGTCATTAGAATTTTAGACTGCCTACTTAATATCTGCTAAAACTTTATTTTGATGGTTCCCAACAGACATTCAACTGATTACAAGTAGCCTTGCAAATTCGTCAATTTATTATATTAACCCTAATCCCAACCTAACAGTCTACTGATACTCTAATGAGAATTAGTTATCATGTAGATGCAAAGTTACTTAGAATGTCTGAAGTTGACTATCAAAATATATCTCAATGTGTCATGCAGTCAAGAGCATTTTAATCACCATTTCAGGTGCCTTGCATTGCTGTATGTACATTCCCAGTAAAGTACGCCAGATTGCAGTAATCTGCTGTATCCTTCACAATCTAGCGCTCAGAACTGACCTGTGTAATAGCGGCGCGCAAAGTGTTGCAGTCAGTGATTTGCACAATTCTATTCGTGAACTGGGTCTTGAAAACAGTACGTGTGGAAATCAACAATGGCATTAGTGGGTGTCATTGATCCTTAGTTAATTCCCCCTGTGTGTCAACTGCTCTCTACACACTGCTATGAATTTTTGCATTTAAATCTATGTATATACATGGGGTGTACTGTACGTCCTTGACAAAATCTGCAGTCTGGTTTCGGATGTCATCCTCTGCGTTTCATGGACTCAAGTTTGTATTACAGACCGGCCACGGTATATTTGTTACAGCTGTATTTCCAATGATAATGAAACCAAAAACTGTCACGAATATTATGAATGTGTAGAAGTCGAAAATAGTTTTGGTTTTATTTATTTTTTCCTTCTTTTTTTGGAATACCGTGTTACTGCATACTAGCATATGAGGCACAAGTAATTTTGGACTATAATATCACTGTACTTCTGTAAATGAAAGGGAATGCCATAACAGGGACCCATGTACAGAGCGTGTGTGAAACTAGTGCGTGTGTGCGCATTTACCGTACTCTCCTTCTAGTTCGTGTATGCACCACGGTTCAATCCCAGGACTCTCCTAGGACCCTCTAACAACAGGCTGTCTCAAGATGGCTGGCTCTTTGTGCCAGCCGCCCCGCGGCTTCCTCCGTCAAGTGCTGTCAAAACCCTCTCCATTAGCGGGGTCTCGAAGCCCCTGGGAAGACCTTGCTTGGTGCATTTGTGAAATCTGAAATGGACAAGTTGCCTGTTTTGTGTGCCTTCACACTGAATTCTTCCCCCGAGATTGCTTTTGTCCTTGGTTCTTTGCAATGTACCAGACACAAAAAAAAGAAAGTCATTTGTAAACCGGCCCCCATCGGTAGTGGGAGAGTGAGCGCTCTGGCACAAAGAGGCGGACCAAACGCAGCCCCACGAATAATGTACACTCTGTAGTCATGATGAGGTTTTATATTGTACATACAGATAAATATACGCACACAATATCTTTTAAGTTATCAGTTGTTATAGGCCATAATAAAGATATAGATTAGGTACTTTGCATTTTCAGAGAGTAATAATTGGTCATTGTAGCCCCTGACACGCTAAGCTCCCTTTAATAAGTAAAATAATTTCCTTCTCATTGGCTATTTGTATATCTGCCATTGATGGACCTTAATATTTAAAAGAGGAAAAGCCAAAAGACGCGAAATGCCAACATTGTTCGTCATTCTTATTGGGTTGCAGTCGGTAATGTAGCTGAGTGCTGCCCATGCCAATTCATCGCCTTCCTATTACCTTCCCCAGCAATTGTATTTGATGCACACCAATATACTTCTTCCCAAGTGTACACACACACTGCTTCCCAAGTGCACACAGCCTAACACGACCTCATAAATAGAGACACACTCGAGACACACTCTGCAGAGATGCATTCTCCACGAGGCGGTGTAGGCGGTGTTGCTGGCTGAACGTCAGTAAGTGTGATGGATGGGCTGTCATGCAGAGTGGGGAGTGAATGATGTGAATTGTATGGCGAACACAGGGTCCAAACCTTATAGAGGTTCTACAATACCTTTACCCCCAAAACAGAGTAAGACGAAACCCATCCAATTGGGCCTTCACAATATGGCTGTTTTTGTAGGCATTTACTCTTCTTGTCCAAGTGTTGAAATGTTGGCAATGTTCCAAAACCTATTGAGCTGCCTTGCTGTTTACTGCCTATATAGGTAGCTGGCTCAAAGTTTAGCATCCTAATTGAGTGCAATAGTGACAGTCCACTTTCAGTGGCCATGGTTTTTGAAGTATTTTTCCCATAGATTGATTTTTTTTTAAAGTCTTCATTCAAGCATTATAAGCCATGAACCACATTACCAGTTACAAGGTAAATCACATTAAAAACTTTGATTTGAAGCAAAAATATATTTGAACATTGGAAAACAAGGCAAATGCACAACTTTTTTGAGGGACAGAATTACAATCCCATGAAACCCTGTGAGTGATATTGTATATGTAAATATATAGACAATTGAATGGGAGCTACGGAGTTTATCTGATGCAGTTTGCTTGTTGTGATTCTGATTGGTGAAGTTTCCTAAGCAGAATGATGGATAACAGGGTTTTTCCACTGTTAAATGCAAACATTTTAAAAATAAGCTGACATAATGTGAACTGATGGTGTCAACAAAAGCAGTCACCTATGGAAAACAAAAAGAATGGCATTTTTATTTCCGGAACCCGAATGTTGAAATGGAACCCCACAAGACTGATGTGGAACAACATCAACAGAGATTAAAATCATTCAGAGTGTTATGATTTCAATAGAGCTTGGCGTAAGATGTTGCCATGCTAACGACACACTCTAGTTATCGTTTTTCACTCATTGTCTGCCATTTTGGATGGAAGATTTTTTTCTGGTTGAAATGCATCAGGTGATTGTCATTTACAAAATGCTGCCTTGCTGTCTACTGCCTACATCACTCTAAAAAAAGTAGTTCTAGAAGTAGAGCGACTAAAAGTCATTCTTGGCTCGTAATCATAGGGTAACCACTTTTGGTGCTATATAGCACCATATCTTATACAGCGACCATTTATACTTTGTCAAATGGTGCTATGTAGAACCATAAGAGGTGCCATATTGCATTGTATTTATTCAACAAGAATAGTGCTAAATGGCATCAACAGTGGTTCATTGGCTAGTAAAGAACCTTTAAAGGGGCTCAAAAGGTTCTTTGTATGGAAGTAGTGCTATATAGCACCTTAATCACTCCAAAGAACCTCTGAAACATCATATAGGAGCTTAACAGGTTCTGTATATGGTAGCGGTGCTATATAGCCCCCCAGTCATGCCAAAGAACCGGTGAAGAACCACTGAAGCACAACCTAGATTTGGTGCTTCAGTAGCACCATTTTTTTTTTAGAGTGGTGAAGAGCCTCCTAGGCTGACTTATCCTAACCTATAACATACTGTTAAATTAGGGCCATGCTAATGCCAAACTCTGAAATTACAGCTTGAGGATTTTGATTTCAATACAGTTGCTCAATATATATACAGAGTTTCAGAATAAAAAAGCATAATACACAAATATTGCCTAATATGGTCCATTTTAATTAAATGTATCTGAGCTTGTAGCAATTCATCATGGGATTGCATTACAATAATCCAGGTGATGCTGCCATTGGAAGGTATCTCAGAACCTTTTGGAACAGCCTTATATGCTTTAAAATGCTGCCTACATGGGCAGCTCTGTATGCTTTGGAACAGAGCCGTTGTTGTATGTCTATTTTGGTCCTTTTTCTGTTTTAGGACATTACAACACTAAACTAGCCTACATCGGCCCACTTTATTACAAGGAAAGCTGATTGAAAGCTTGCCTTCCAGCAGTTCCGTTCTTACATGCAGGCACTTAAGGTGATTTTTATTCCTTTATGAGCCCTCCTCAGCGTCTCCCAGCAAGAATAACTGGTCTATTTCCTCCGACAATTAATCTTTAGTGGCTTTTATTTCAACACTGTTAAAGAGCCGGCATGGTGTTTAGAAACCGTCAGTGTATGTACACTCTTCCATAGAGCCGCCAAAGCATCTGAAGTGGTGCTCACGTTGCATGAGGACATTCAGTTTTGAATGGGAGCTCAATCCAGGGAATGAGTTAAGGTCCATCTGTGATGTATTTTTGAGATAACGCTCTATTTTAAAGATGTACTTGACTGTCTATGTAGCCTCTAACCGATCATTGTTACCCACACGGTTGTTATTCAAATAATGTCTGATGTCTAAATAGGCTCCTTCGACGACTCTTAGAAACTGTCGCAGTGTGTGTTACTTCGAGGGGTGTAAAGGGAAAATCTTTTCCATTGGAAAAACAAAGGGATTGCATGTTATGGCCAAAAGGTCAGATATTGGGAATGCTTTGCTTCTGTGTTCATACCTGTATTCGGCTGAATATGTAAGTGTAAATATGACCAACGTCCTCTCTGTCTCTTTTTTTCATTCGCATTGCTTTGTTTTAAGGTTTACTGTGCTTTCCTCTGTTATCTTGAGGGATGTTTGGTTTTGTTTGTGAATGCAGGAACTCGGCCTGTATTTGCCTGAGAGTCCTCGTCTGGTAAAACTGAAGGGAAAATACTCATCATCTTCATTTCTCTTTGCTGTTGCACACATTTTGAGTTTTGTAAACCAGTTTGTTCATTTTGAAGAAGATCCATTCTTGTAAATATGTCCCTCTACAAGTAAAAAATTGTATATTTTTACGGACTCTGAGTTATTAATACTTCATTTGCGAATAAAATATTCAATGACAAGCTATTTGGCAGCCCATTATTTGATTATTCCAAGTGAAACGACATTAAACAAATGTGTGTAGAGAGAAAAAATTACCTTTATCATCAGCAATGTGGAAATTATGCTGAAAACAAAAGAGGTGTAATTCGAATATTATTCAAAAATATAATAATTTGATTTGAGCTATTATGTAGACACAGTGAAACGAGTGATATCATTAGACAGCGATAACATTCCCACACTCCAGTTTCACGCATCCTTGATTCAGCAAATTATCATTTAAATGAAGATGACATTTACATTGTTGTCGTGACTTTTTCAAACACACCATTTTACAATTTGATTGAACTTTTAAAACCTTCAGCTGAGAATTAAGGGCTGGGTTTCTCAACTCTTTTCCAAAGTCTAGCTCCAACCCAGACCAAACTGTCACGTAGAAGTCCTGAAGATCTTGATCTTGATCTTTCTCAGGTATGAATACTATGATTCTGTACATATACTCTTCTTCTCACATACGGTTTTCCTACTTTAAAGTAGAATGCAGGCAAATGTGGACAAATTTAAGGCCATGTCCATTAACACACACACACAAAATATTATAAACATGATATTTGCAGCAAAGCATGCACAAGCATAAAACAACTGACACATTCAATACATAAAATATCCCAGTAATAAATATGGTTTGTGCCAGCCAGAATGTTTTTTTGTGTGTTGAATTGTTCCCGTCAGGAATCCATATATTAATATTAATATATCCTGTTGATTAAAGTACCCTTATTATGGGTAATGAAAGGTTCATATTTTGGTTTTGGGAGTCCACAACATCAGGTTGACATGCATGCAAGGTCAAAACACACCTTCATTGTCTTATAACATGCATTTTATTTTTTACCTTAATTTGCTGTAAACAACTCCAAAATGATTTGCTCAACGATTCATTATCCTCCTTTATGTGATGCTAATCTCCAGTGATTGGTCGATTGGTCTGATTTTAATTTCATCATGCCTGTAATGCCTGATAAAGCAGTGTATGTGAGCGCAGTGCTGCTTTGTGTACAGTGTTACCGGGAAACCACTAGTTTACTGCTCCAAAAGTGGCACCTAGAGGCAAAGAATCAATTAGCATTTTCATTCGGGGCAGTCGTGGCTCTAATGGATAGAAGCGTCGGACTTGTAATCCGAGGTTGTGGGTTTGAATCTCGGCTCCGGCTGGAATTGTCCACGACTGAGGTGAGACCCTTGAGCAAGGCACCGAACCCCTGACTGCTCCCCGGACGCCGCAGCGTCGGCTGCCCACTGCTCCAGGTGTGAGTGCACTCGGATGGTTTAAATACAGAGGATAAATTTCATTTGTGACAAATAAACAATTCTTCTTCAATTCTTCTTCAGACCAATGGGAAAAGACCAACAAGTGGGCGGGCAATATGCTAATGTTTCATGTTGACATCAACATGAAATGGCTTGGGATTCGTTTTAAAACTCTTTCGACGCTTTCTTTTGAGAGACCATAACTTTATACACGGAGCACTTTCAGATTTAAAACTTTGCAGGAGTTTTTCATTCACTTAGAGCTGCGTTACACACTGCATGAAAGGTAATTAAAAAAAATATAATAATAGGGGCACTTTAATGTTTGATTATATAGACATTGGTATTTGTATTTGTATGATAACCGGTTTTGATTCAGTCGTCACATCTCTAATTTAAAAGCTGGCTCCTGAAGCAAAACCAGGTGTGCAAATGCAGCACTCTGAAAAAGTGATATATTTTATAGACCAATATATGTTCTGTTGAGATTGACTTTGCTGTGTCTATGATCCCAGAGGCTCTGGTGCAAAAATAAAAACGTTGGCTATAAATTATTCTAAGAAGTTCCTCTGATGTAGCCAAAAAGCAGATATTGTTGAAGCATTTCCCTATTTTATCAAAGTAGTTTGGCACACATGCAAATGTGAATCTCTTCTACTAGCTGATGAACATGTTAGAAAAAAAGTATGACATTATAATAATAATACAAAATCTGAATAAATAGCTGCACAATTTCTACATTTTGTGAGAGAATATTACCATGTTAAAATGCATTTCATTCATTTACATTGTACACCTACATCCTCTGTAACCCAAGCATGCTTTGGACAGTTAAGTTGAATGTTTGCCTAAGAACAGCAAATGTCATTTCAGCTTAAAGCAATGTTAAATATATATTTATTATATATTGTTTTTTGGTTAAATGACTTTAGGGTCTCTCATGCTCCTAAGAAAGCATGCCAGACAGACATACAGCAGCACTCTGGCCTGTTCGTCACTCATTTCTTGTCAAACTCTGCTCCCTAGTGTTTGAAGTGTCAGAGTGAGTCCACGTTTGCATACTTCAGGCTATTTTCAGACCATTATTTGTACTCACGTTGATGTTTTAACCAATATACCAAACAATACATAAACCAGCAGGTATGGAAGAGCAAAACGGCCAGTTCTGTGGAATCGTATATACTGCAGGCTCTGAGTACATGAGTACTGATGGACAACAGTCACATGCATTATTATATATATACATGCTCTCTTGTGCTTAAACATCAAAAAAAAAAAAAATCAATACATAAATACACAACTAAACTTCTCTCAGGTAATCTTTTCTTGGACAGCAAAATCATTAAGCTTACAATGTTCTGTGTTAATGAAGAAGGAACAGTCCATATTGATTGTTTTGCCTGTATTTTTTATTTTGCACGTTTAGGGTTAACACGAAAAATAATCCATATAAAAATTACAAGTAACACTTTGCCGTTGTTAACATTATCTTACATGGATCAATAATGTAAAATACTAGTAACACAACTATTAATCTCAGTTAATATTATTTTAAAATTGACTAATAATACTATATAATATTACTAAAATCCAAAGTTGTCTATGCAAATATTTATTAATAGACCAGGGCTAACATGAACTGACAATAACAGTTGTACTTTAATTAATTAATGTTAATAAAGGTTAATAAT
>CM049873.1:4400575-4565575 GCA_027474115.1 Schizopygopsis malacanthus
AAAAATGAATATAGAACTATGAAGTGATACTTTAAATATAACAGAAAAATCACTGTTTATAAGTGAATCATTGATTTTCTAATTCAAATTCGTTCACAAAGGCTGATTCATTTACACATAGCAGTGAAGCATATGACTTCCTGATTTCAGATCTGTGTGCTATACTACTCTTATGGTTTCTGGCATTGAACGATAGTAAAAGTAGCAGAGCTGGGTAGATTATCTTGTACCATACTTGTCACGCTCGGTTGCTTGCACCACTGTGAGGCATTAGAGGGCGATTCCAGCATTTTCTGTTCCTGCCTGTTGTTCTGGTCGTGGACTCCATTTCCCATCATGCTGTGTTTTCATTAGTGTCTACCTGGTTCGGCTGTCTTCCATTTCCTGTTTGGTCCTGTGTTTGTGTATATTAAGCCCCGGTTTGCTATTGTCTGTGTGAGTTGTTGATAAGTGTTACTGCCTGTTTTTCTTGTGACCCTTTCCTGGTTCTCTCATGTATTTTGGATGCACATGTGCATCTCAATAAATTAGAATGTTGTGGAAACGTTCATTTATTTCAGTAATTCAACTCAAATTGTGAAACTCGTGTATTAAGTAAATTCAATGCACACAGACTGAAGTAGTTTAAGTCTTTGGTTATTTTAATTGTGATGACTTTGGCTCACATTTTAACAAAAACCCACCAATTCACTATCTCAACAAATTATAATATGGTGACATGTCAATCAGCTAATCAACTCAAAACACCTGCAAAGTTTTCCTGAGTCTTCAAAATGGTCTCTCAGTTTGGTTCACTAGACTACACAATCATGGGGAAGACTGCTGATCTGACAGTTGTTCAGAAGACAATCATTGACACCCTTCACAAGGAGGGTAAGACACAAACATTCATTACCAAAGAAGCTGCTTCACAGAGTGCTGTATCCAAGCATGTTAACAGAAAGTTGAGTGGAAGGAAAAAGTGTGGAAGAAAAAGATGCACAACCAACCGAGATAACCGCAGCCTTATGAGGATTGTCAAGCAAAATTGATTCAAGAATTTGGGTGAACTTCTCAAGGAATGGACTGAGTCTGGGGTCAAGGCATCAAGAGCACCACACACAGACGAGTCGAGGAATTTGGCTACAGTTGTCGTCAGAGGTGTCTTACCTGGGCTAAGGAGAAGAAGAACTGGACTGTTGCCCAGTGGTCCAAAGTCCTCTTTTCAGATGAGAGCAAGTTTTGTATTTCATTTGGAAACCAAACACCGCGGTAAAATATATGGAAATCTGCTGGTGTTCGTCCATTGTGTTTTTTTGAAATATGCAACCAAGAAATTAAGCTTCCTTCTGCTGAAAAAAAAAGCATACAAAAAGCACCAAAAGTGGTTAAATGACATTGTTGGTGTGCTTGACATTGCCCCCCATAGAGGAAAATGGAAAAACACAATCAAAACAACATCTGCCTTATTTTATTTTACGCCACAAAAAACGTAGCTGGTTCTTCCTTGGACCACCCTTTTACATAAACTGACCCTGGCTAGTAAATACAGGAAGGGGCTTCGGCCAGGAAGTAAAATAGGAGAACGGACACTTAAAATATATGAAAAGATAATGCAATTTAAAAAGATTATAATGCCCCCCAAAACACAATCAAGGTTTGGACCACCCTTTTGAATTTAGGTAAAATAGGTTCATTTATTTGGGAATTTACAGACGCTTTTATCCAAAATGACTTACAGTGAATTTAGGCTATACATTTTTTGTCAGTATGTGTGTTCTCTGGGAATTGAACCTACAACATTTTGCGCTGCTAACGCAATGCTCTACCACTGAGCCACAGGAACATGTCAAGTAAATAATTACAAGTAAATAATGAGTTTTAAAGACAAAAGCCTCTCAATAATACATAATAATACATGGTTAAATAACCTACTGATTGATAATTGAAATAAAAATCACCAGTCGTTGATGCAATGTTGAAACACTTCTTAAACCTGAAATGTTTTTTTTGTAAATCCAATGGTCAAATGCTCTGTAGCCACCTGACTAATGACTGATCTCTGTGTGAATGTACACAAAACTGGACTTTCTGAGTGTATATATGCAGCAGGTAGAACAGTGCAGAAATAGTGCAGAACAGTTCATATTGACAATAGTGTGTTCAAAATGTACCATTGTATAAAGTATAAAAGAGTGATGTTAAAAGGAAGACAAATGAGCTTCTGGCTCAGGATTTTTCAGAACTGGACTGTCGGATTTAAATCCAGATGAATGACCACTCTACTTTACTGCTGGTAGCTCTTCCCCCGCGGCAGCTGTGTCCTGAATGAAAGCATTTTGCTGCAGAGTGGCTGTTTTGAGTTTCTTCTTGTCTCTTGATGTCGTGCCATTTGTCTTTGTTTTCTGGCCTGCGTCACCATTGCAACGCACACCTGCTGTTCCAGACCATCATTTTGGACTGTGCAGTTGACTCTGGCTCTCTTGACCTGCTTGTTTGGACATTTTATATATTTCCACTCACACTGGGACGTCTCCCAATGGGACGTCTAGCTTTTGAGGTTCTAAAAATAAAAGAACATCAATGGTTAAGCTGAAGGGCAAAGACTTGTAGGCCTTTGACAGGTTATAATAAAGTAGCATTTTAGAGTCAAATATAGAATTATGTATTTCATATATTAAAGGGACAGTGTAGCGAAAAATGTAAATACTATTATTAACTTATCTTCATGTAATGTTAAACCTTCTGACCTTCTTTTATTGCAGCATGCACAAAGTGTCTGAGGTCACATTTACCGCTGCACTGCACACTTTCAGGGATGAAATACAGCCATTTCTACAGGAATCCAATGCTCTCTGGAATATTTCCCTATGCAGATTTCACAATTTTCAGCAGTGATCAACAAAATTCTGCTTGGTTTGAAAGTGACTTCTGTGTGAGATGTGCTTCAATATCAATAACTAAAACCCAATCTGTTCTTCCAGACAATGTCACACCTGGCCTTTAAAAGCAAAGGTCACCTCAAGGATTCTTATACAGGTCAACAAAGCAAATGTGACAGGAAGTGAATTAGCAATGTCATAGTTCATATATAATTTAATCCCACTCATGTTTTAGTTTTACCAAACCTGTATGAATGTTATACTTCTGCAGAACACACAAGAACTTATTCGTTTACACATTTAAACAGTTTTTGTCCATATATTGAAAGTTAACAAGATCCAAAACAACACTAATCCAAATGAACTTTCATGTCGTTGTACACTTTTCAAAATATCTGTTTGTTTGTGGAAAATATATTTGTTTAAATGCATTTTCTAAATGGTGAAATATTTTTATAATACAATATGTCATGTTACACGACAAGCAACTAGATTTTTCATCTTATCCACATTGCACATTTCTGTATATGAATTAAATTTAGGTAACTGATGACAGAAGTTTCATTTTTGGCCAACTAATGCTTCAACATAATGTGTAATTCGACTTTGGTTGCGCTTTTTGTGCATCCATATCTCCGTCTTAACTACGCCATCCTTAAATACCCATGGGCATTGTTGTTAATGTTATGAGTTATCAGATTCAATTCTGCTGAAATCCATGTAATAATTATGGTATTTTGTCTGTATGGTGCATTAAACTCAATTCCCAATTATGATACATGATTCCAGATATCTGCCGCAGGGCTCTATAATTATATTATATCCCGTTTGAGTCTCAGCTTGAGATTACAGGGCCGATTGAACGTGTTCGTGTGGAATCTGGGAGTTTAGGTGGTCCTGTAACATCACGGCCTTGAATTTGATGCAAACAGACAGCTGAGAGAGACCAAGAGTGGTGTGGCGTTCATCTAAAGATGACTCAAAGATCACACGTGCTCTTAATCTGTTTCAGGATGTACATTTCAGGTGAACATGTATAGATGGACTTGTACAGAAATAGATTTCTTAGCCGAGGGCTTTAGATTTTGAAGGGCACCTTTGTTGAATCACAGAGAAGAGAGATATTAAGAGACTAATAACTCCCTCCTCGTGCTTAATACAATCCGCATGTCCCTAGATCACTTCAAATCCCGTAACCAATATTGTTAAGCCTCTTTGCCATCGCGGTTCCTGTAATAGAGAATAGAATTCTTCAGAGACACGCTTAGTTATTATCATTTCTATTCCAGATTCTTCTGAGCCCGAAACGCCTCCTCTACACCTTCACTCATACTCAGTTGTTTTGCTTTATAGTTATAAAGACATTTTGTATTTGATTTGTTCTGCCTCACAGTTATTGCTCCAGGCGAGCTCCAGGCGAATGAAGACAGTTTTTATTACTGGGTTAATGATATGCTGGTCTCAGATGACATTCCCACAGTTCTTGATGTTTTTTTCTGATACATATTGCATACAAAAATGTCAAGCATTAACATAAATCCCCAATTTCATCCGATTGACTGACCTGGAAATGAAGGCATGGTTCTGAGGTATTGGTTGATACAATGAGCACTTTTGAGTATAAAGTAATAACTGGAGTTGCAAAACTTTGTCAGTTTAGCAAGTTTGAATTAGAAACATACAGTGATTGGTGTAGTCAAATGCCTCTAATGAAGCAGCTCTTTTTAGTGAATCAAAACCATACAGTGCAACTAGTGTAGTCTGAGTCCCGAACAAATGACTCTTATGTGTATTTTTTTTTTTTATCAAAACCATACATAGCTACTAGTGTAGTCTGATTCCTCAACAAATAACACACTGTACTCTGAAACAAGAATAGTCTTATTCCCAAACGAATGCCTCTTGAGGCAATTCTTTTAGTGAATCTGTATTTTTCCCTCAAAAGTACCAAGATAATTGTTCATCCTTTGCAGAATTGTTTGGGGAATAAGGAAAAAAATATGCCCTGTATGCATATAAATAGAGATGCTCATATTATATTAGGCTGCTTTTGCAAATTCAGTTTGCCTTGAAAGTTCAGCTTGGATCCATATTAATCACAGTTTTCTGGTTCTTTTCGTCAGTGCTCTCATGATGACGTGACTTCACATTTCTATACAGGAAGATTGATGGTTGTTTTCGGCTGAACTCATCACTCACTCTGGAAACCTGTAACAGTGTAAGTCTTCCCTCCAGAATAAATGAGCTTCTACTGTATGAGAGAGCAGCGGACGCAAACTGCTCTCCTCCAGCCAGCGCTGGGGTGAAATAATGTTAGCTCTGCTCTCATTGATGATATATGCTTTGATTGAATGGTCTTGACTGCTTTGTGCACTGATCCAATAAAGACAATATCATTTATGGATGTGCTGGGATTCTTTATCTATATTTATTCAGTATATAGTACTTGTGGGAGATATAATATACAGTGGGTGGATTATGCTTATCTTTTAATCTTTTTTTATGGAATCCCCTTGCAATATAATGAGTATAAAGTTCTTCTTCTTTTATCTTTTTAAAACAATAAGTAAGTTTTAAAAAATCGACCAAGTAGCTTATTAAAATTAAATGTATAACTCTAAACTTTTAGCACTGTCATATCTGGCTATGACATGTCTATAACACACTCTCACACATTTATCATCATTCATTCAATCAATGAATCATGCATGTATTTAGTTACATTTAAATATGTGGTTACAGGATTAGATTGCATTTTTTAAGCAGAATTGATACGTAAAACCTGCCCCAGCCACTTGTGCATTAATTTGAGTGGTGACAGCTATTTTGGGGGTGGCTTGATGTAGCGCAGGAGATGCAGCGGGCACGAAACAAATCTGTTTAGAAGATACAATTAAATTAATTTCTAATCACAACATTGAAATAAAAATGTAAAGCCTGTACAATTACTATAAATTGTGAATATAAATAATTGGGAATCATGTAAAAAAGATTACAAATATAAAATTATTTTATCTATTATAACCTTTATGTAGTTTTGCTTGCTTGGTCGTTTCCTTATAAAATTCTAGAAATTTGTCAAGTTTTTAGTCAGGTGTCTTTTTTAAGGACATGGTGTCATTGCGTTGCTGTCTTGCCGCCAGCCAATCGCTGCGTTGCTGATCATGGTTTCGAGTATCGATACATCTGCCCTTTTCGAGGAACAGGAGAACGCACAATAATCATGCCCTGCGTCCCAGTGTGCATACTGTACACACTATCTGCCCTAAATAGTATTGAAAATTACTACTATCACATAGAATTTAGGATGGATAGTATGCACATTGGGACGCCGGCTTAGACAATTAAATCCAGATATTTTAATTAAATCCACAAATTCGTTTGGAGAACCAAATTAGCCAGAGATCGGTTAGAGATCCGGCATCTTTCAAATCATCTCAGATGTATTAAACAAGGTACGAAGAACGAGCCCCTGGTCTTTAAACCTGGTAATAGCCTAGAACACTGTATAACGCTTGATGGAACCTACGTGTGCTATTTGATAGCAATCTCTCCTTTGACAGCCACGTTTCTAGCATTTGTAAAACTGAATTTTTTCAGCTTAAAAATATATTTAAACTGAGAACGATGCTCGCAATGTCAAATGCAGAAATGATAAATCATGCGTTTATGACCTCAAGGTTAGATTATTGGGTGGATGTGCATGTTCTGCATGCTTAATAAACAAACTACAGATGGTCCAAAATGCAGCAGCTAGAGTTCTTACTAGAACCAGGAAGTATGACCACATTAGTCCGGTTATGTCAACACTCCACTGGCTCCCTATTAAACATCGTATAGATATTTAAAATCTTGTTAATTACTTATAAAGCCCTAAATGGCTTAGCTCCTCAGTATTTGAGCGAACTCTTATCGCATCATAGTCCTCCACGTCCGCTACGATCTCAAAACTCTGGCCATTTGATAATACCTAGAATATCAAAATCAACTGCCAGGCAGCAGATCCTTTTTCTATTTAGCGCCCAAACTCTGGAACAATCTACCTAACACTGTTCGGGAGGCAGACACGCTCTGTCAGTTTAAATCTAGATTAAAGACCCATCTCTTTAACCTGGCGTACACTTAACACACTAATACACTTCTAATATTCAAATATGTTAAAGGATTGTTAGGCTGCATTAATTAGGTCAATCGGAACCGGGAACACTTTCCATAAAACACGATGTACTCGTTACATCATAAGAAGAATGACATCTACAGTAATATTAGTCTTTTTCTTTCTTATTCTGAGGTCACCGTAGCCACCCGATCCGGTCCTTATCCAGCCCAGAAGATATCCAGATCCAGTCCGTATCAGATCACTGCAGTCACCAGATCCAGTCCGTATCCAGATCAGATGATCACTACAGTCACCAGATCCAGTGGTCATCCAGATCAGATGATGTCACTGCAGTCACCAGATCCAGTCCGTATCCAGATCAGATGATCACTGCAGTCACCAGATCCGGTCCGTAGATCCAGATCAGATCCAGATCAGATCTGCAGTCACCAGATCCAGTCCGTATCCAGATCAGATGATCACTGCAGTCACCAGATCCAGCATCCAGATCAGATGATCACTACAGTAACAGATCCAGTCTGTATCCAGATCAGATGATCACTGCAGTCACCAGATCACCAGATCAGGTGATCACTGCAGTCACCAGATCCGGTCCGTATCCAGATCAGATGATCAATGCAGTCACCAGATCCGGTCCGTATCCAGATCAGATGATCAATGCAGTCACCAGATCCAGTCCGTATCCAGATCAGATGATCACTGCAGTCACCAGATCCGGTCCGTATCCAGATCAGATGATCAATCACCAGCAGTCACCAGATCCGGTCCGTATCCAGATCAGATGATCACTGCAGTCACCAGATCCGGTGATCCGTCACCAGATCCAGTCTGTATCAGATCAGATGATCACTGCAGTCACCAGATCCAGTCCGTATCCAGATCAGATCACTACAGATCACTGCAGTCACCAGATCCAGTCTGTATCCGTCAGATCCAGTCATCCGGTCCGTAGATCAGATGATCACTGCAGTCACCAGATCCAGTCAGATCGTATCCAGATCAGATGATATCAGTCAGATCAGATCAGATCACTGCAGTCACCAGATCCAGTCCAGATCAGATGATCAGTCCCAGTCTGTATCCAGATCAGATGATCACTACAGCAGTCACCAGATCCAGACCGTAAGATCCAGATCAGATCAGATCACTGCAGTCACCAGATCCAGATCAGTGATCCTTATCCAGATCCAGATCAGATCACTGCAGTCACCAGATCCAGTCCTTCCATCAGATGATCAGATCAGATCCAGATCACTGCAGTCACCAGATCCAGTCCGTATCCAGATCAGATGATATCCAGATCAGATGATCACTACAGTCAACAGATCCAGTCTGTATCCAGATCAGATGATGGATCATCACCTAGAGACCACCTCTACAGCTCTGTACATCAGCGGAGACCAGGACACATAGATGAGCCCCAGAGACAGATCCCCAGTGAGGACCTCGTCACCTAGACAGCCATCGGGAAAAGACCACTGGAACCAGTGGAGCCCTTACACTGACTTTGCTGCAGTTGGAACAATCTACTGGTTCGTCTGGCCGGAGGGGAACTGGCCCCCTGACTGAGGCTGGTTTCTCCCAAGGTTTTTTTCTCCGTTCTGTTACCGATGGAGTTTTGGTTCCTTGCCGTTGTCGCCTCTGGCTTGCTTAGTTATGGACACTTCATTTCCAGTGATATCACCGACTTGATTGCACAGATATTATTTAAACTGAACTTAGCTGGATGATGACATCACTGAATTCAATAATGAAATGCCTTCAACTGAAAATTGAGTGCGTAATCTTGTCATTTTACATTATTGACACACTATTTTCCTATTTTGATATTGTACAGTTGGTTTTACAAAATTTGTATTGTTAAAAGCACTATTTAAATAAAGGTGACTTAACTTGACTTGACTTTTCACAATCAAACAACTATTTGGTCAGAGAAAACGCATGAAGTGACCAGGTGTAAACAGGCACATATTTTTAAGTGCGATGTAATATTTAACACCATGTACTATAGACTTAGCATATGATTATGCTTAATTTACTGTTATTACTACAGTAAGTAAATGTAATGTGTAACATACACTGAAAAATAAAGTGTTAAAAAAAATGTACTGTTAAGAAAATCAATTTGAGTCAGTGTCTATTTTACTACTATTTTAAGCCACAGGATGGTGCCAGCGACTTTAACTTATATTATTATATAAAGATCCTATGGTGGGATGCCATCTAAAGTACTGCTTATGTTGCCATAGGCAAGATTAAATTATTTAGTTTACCACTCATTATATTATGTTATTTGTCCACTCAATTTCATGACTGAACCAGTCACAATCAAGTGTTCTAGAAAGCCATCTTATGCAATAGAATGCAATGTTCTGGTTCTAGAATGTCAAAAAATGCCATTAATTTTGTTGATAGAAGAATATTTTTTTTACAATAACTTATACACCTTTAAAAATAGACCTACCGTGAGCAATATAATCAAACTAATTTTTGATTAATCTTGACGTGATCACTCATAAAAAACACACATATTGGTTTATAATGATGGGTTTGTTTCATAAACTCTTTAACAAAGATTTTTTAAGTTCATTTTGAGATCCAGACTGGTCTGGTGGGCTACAGTCACTTTCAGAATTCCGTTTTAAAAATAAGTTAAAAGAAGGCAGCTATAACTGTACAAACAGACTCGTGTGATGCTCAGTGGGAGTTACACAAAGTCTTTGAACAGTCAAACGAGAATGCGTGGATGTGGTAACAACAGAAGCGTCATGAGGCGCTAATATGCCTGTGTACCTCAGGAGGCATATTCTACCCAAACACATCTCTTCTGCAGGCCTCATTTTTCTGTGTTTCATATCTTCTGCTGTTAGCGGCCTGCTGTGAGAACTCAATTAAAGCCCTAGAGGTTCAAGACCCAGCGCTGGGTTTCAGTAAACATAATCTCAAACCTTTATCCTGCCAAATCTAGCGTGCCAGCTTTCTCTGATTAGCTTTTGGCTGTGCTGACTTCAAAGCGCTACAACTGTGAATTTTTTATTTCTAGCTCTCTTTCTCTGAGGTCCTCTCAGTGTGCGGAGCTCTGTGAACTACAGGATTACCTTTTCATGGTGGATTAAGAGAGAGAGAGAGCAAAAGATGAGACAAGGCCAATAACTTAGATCTTCTTTACTAGAAGTCTTCTGCTTGTGATGGTGATGGTTTCATGGCCTGGAGCAAACCGTTCTAGCTGGAAGTTCACAGCATTAACACACACACACACACACACACACACACACACACACACACACACACACACACACACACACACACACACACACACACATAAACACACACCCCACCACACACACACACAGAGACACACACACACACACACACACACACACACACACACAGAGACACACACACACACACACACACACACACACACACACACACCTACACACAAAGACACACACACACACACACACACACACACCTACACACACACACACACACACACACCTACACACAAAGACACACACACACACACACACACACACACACACACACACACACACACACACACACACACACTGTATTTGCTTCAGTATTTTTTCTTTATCTGTCACTCCAGTGTCTTTCATGAGTAATAATTTAAGCAGTACAGTGGGAGGGGCTTTTTTAATATACCAGTATCTTGGTTACTAGCTAGTACAGAAAGTGTACTTGGCCATTCTGCAACTAAGCCTGTTAGCCAGTTGGTGTCATACTTGTACAAAGAAAAATGTAGATGCTAGAGAAATGCAGAAAAATGGGACAGGGTTAGAAAACATGGTTATTGCATTAAAATATAAATACAAGCTCAATGACTTCTAATCATATTAGTTTTGGTGTTTTTTATGTCTTTATTTATTTTATGTATTTATCAAGTTAATTTATGTTATTTATTTATTTTGTGGCTGTATGAAGTTCTGCTCTACTTCACACAGGTGTCCTATCTGAGTAACCGCAGCTATAGTGAAACAAATTAACATATCATTACATTTGATACAAATGCTCGACAGTACACTACTCTTCTAATGATTGGGGTCGGTAAAAAAATATATGTTTCTGAAAGAAGTCACTGTGTTTATTTGATTAAAAATGAAACTGTAATATTAATATGAACTATTATTAAAATGTAAAATCACTTTTGTGAATATATTTTAAAATGTACTTTATTCCTGTGATGCATCAGGATCATTACTCCAGTAGTCTTCAGTGTCGCATGATTCTTCAGAAATTATTCCAATATGCTGGTTTGCTGCTCATTTATTATTATTATCCATGTTGATTGTTGCGGCTTCATGTTTTTGTGGAAACATTGATACAATTTTTCAGGATTCTTTGATGAACGAAAAGTTCAAAATGTATTTGAAACAAGGTCTGTAGCATTATAAATGTATTTTCTGTCACTGTCAATTGAATGTGTCCTTGCTGAATTAAAGTATTGATTTCTTATTCAAATCTTACAAATCTTACTGACTGAAAGCAGTGTATCTTTATAATTTGTTGTATCACATGTTTTGCTTGAAAGTGTACTAATTGCTGTATAATGCATTTTTTTTTAAATAATGTATACTTTATTAAATGTGTTCAAATACAGTTTGTCTCTAATGTATGTTGCAATTAATGTTGTCACGGTACCAACATGTCTGTATTCGCTACTGATACCAGTAAAAAGTTCTTGGTACCAATGTCTGCTAATTAAAACATGCTAATTAAAAACACACAATTTTTATTAATAAAGTCAAACAAAAATAAAATGTACAAAAATCAATGCTATACTTTATACTTATTTAAAATTGTGTTTCAAGTTTTTTCCACAAGTAATAAAAGTATTAAAAACAGTAGACAAGTTTCATCCAAATTTAATTTGTCTTTTAGTTAAGGAAATTTAAACACATTTTATTATAAAATTGGTAAATAAAGGGGATTTACTATTAAAATTAAAACATGGAAGAAATGCTGTATGATTATTTCTTATAAAAACATTTTTTTGTATATTCTTTTTTTAAAACAGTATTAGTATCTCATGCATTCAATAATATATTTCTGGCACAATGTCTAAACCTTTACTTTTCTGTGTGTATATGATATGACGCTGGTTTTACTCAAATGAAACGGTCAAATGCTCATGAAGTGACTCTCAGAGCAGTTCTGGAGATGGTGTTTATGTATTTATGATGTCTTCATTGAGACGGCAGATGCTGAAATCACCGCGATCATCAGGGGCGCTTCAGTGTATGTAGTAAACAAAACCGTGTCTCTGCCATTCATTCATTCATTCATTCATTCATTCATTCATTCATTCATTCACACAGACACTCGCAGAACGTGCAGGATTCATATCTGAATCGACTTTTGATTAATATTTACAGATACTGGTCCATATCGTGATTTGATTTAAGTGTAATGGTCTATTCATTCATTCATTCATTCATTCACACAGACACTCGCAGAACGTGCAGGATTCATATCTGAATCGACTTTTGATTAATATTTACAGATACTAGTCCATATCGTGATTTGATTTAAGTGTAATGGTCTATTCATTTTTTCATCTAAACTTTGACTTATTCCGTGACATTCCGTGTTAAACTGTAAATTCCGTTTTTATCACTGGATTCCGAGATTCTGTCCATGTTTTCTTCTGGAAATCACAGGGCCGTACGCGTCAAGAACCGGGTTAACCGGGTACTCGGTACCACCGCTACTTTACAAAACCTGGTAACGTGACGTTTTCATTTTTTTAGTAGGCTACCGACTTTGGTCTTTTGACAACACTAGGTGCAATACAGTATATCATATGTATAGCTGTAATTCACTAAACACACACCATTATTTATCTCACTGGATGCATTCAGTGTGATATACAGACAGGGTCAGTTCACAGCAGTTCATTGTACTGTGTCAGGTCTGGCGTCCCACTGGGTTTAAATAAGGAGGGTTAGTGACTCTTTGATCCAGTTACTTTGCTTGTTTCTATGGATTTATCTGGGAAAGTATAATTGGGTTTTGTTGGCATGGCGACAGATGGCTCAATGGTGAACTCTATTATAAAAGTACAATACTTGTTGTTGTTGTTGTTCTTTTTCCTGCTCCTTCTGTTATATAGATATATATTCTATATTTCTACATGTGTGCAGTTTAAATGTAATGAAAAATAATGTAGAAGAAGAAAAATGTAATAATTAAAGTAATAGTTCACAACAAAATTGAAATGGCCATAATTTACTCACCGTAAAGCCATCCTAGGTGTATATGCTTTTCTTCTTTCAGACAAGCACAATTACACTTTATTAGACTGTCATCATAGTAAAATGGTCATATAATTATATTTATATGTGAGATTTAAATGACATCTTAAACTAGGTCTCGAAAAAAGTTGTCAAAGGGTCATGTGTAATGTTAGTGTAATGTGTAATGTTTCTCAGTTTAAACATTTGTTATGTTATCTATGTTTTATTGTGAATAAAATATTGGCTCAAATTCAGATTTTAAAAAACGTCCCACCATTTCCGGAATTCAGGTTGTAAATTATTTAGTTTTAAAGCTGAAAATAACCAGGAAAGTCAGAGAAGAAGTGTTCTTGCTTGTGTTTGTAACAGACGAGCAAAGTTACTCTGGGATGTGTGCACAAACGTCCCTTATTTCTTTTAAACAGGCACTTTCCACATTAATGTAGCAGCTTTGAAACATTGATGACAAATGCTCCCTCATCTCAGACCGTTATCCTGATCAACCCAGACGGAACATCACGCTGAGCATGATTCATAACATTCTCTTTTATGGCCAAGCATGATTCATGATTAATAACTTGTCATCCTTTTCATCTGAATAATAGTGTTATTCTTTCATACGAGACCTTTGTTTATTGCTAGAATCACCCACCCTTGATATCGAAAGAACACAAGAAACTCTTATGTGACTTTTTGATGATGTCAGCAGCTGACAGTGCAGTATAATTTCATTCTCCACAAAAAACATCAGCTCTAATGTTCACTTTATTCTCATCATATTCTGATCTCGTTCTGTTTTGACTTTAACAACAACTGTGATCACGGTGGAGGGGGAAGCTCTGTAAAATAGATGTGACCTTGAGCCATGCATTCACATTCTGTACAAAACTTTGTTTACAGGTGATGTGTACTCTCATCATATTCATAATTAACTCAAGAACAAACATATACGCATGGTTTCTTTTCTTTTATTGACATGACAGCGACAATAGTATATGAGATCCTTTTCTAGAAGTATTTTCATGCACCAACACTTATAAATGCTAATAAAGTGTTTTAAGGGATATGTCTTAAGGATTTATTATTTCCAAAGTCATCTATTAAAAAGAGCACTTATTACTGTACAGAACTGTATTACTGTACTTTGTATTCTTTACAATACAAAAAGTAAAGAAAAGTTGAGCGAACTAAAAAGTTTAAGGCAACCAGCTTGATTTTTGAGTTTTCTCAACTTTTTGTTGTAAAAACTTAAAACATCAAGTTGAGAAAACTCAAAAATCTGCTGAAGCTGCTTGCCTTAAACTTTTAGGTTTGCCCACTTTTTTGAGTACTTGAGTGAGAACTGAATGTAAAGAGTACTGTTGAATGTACTAACAAGCATTTACAGTGCTAAACTAAAATAAATGCTGTTTGTTTACACTAAAACTGTCATGCATTACATTTTTTTCAATTTATCAACTTTAAATGTAATGTCGAAAAACACTACAGTTATATTATAATAAGGTACTTTTATGTGTCTTTAGTCAACATTTAAAAAAATTAAATATGACAAAAGATTTTTTAAAACATATTGATTTAATGTACTTTAAATTAAGTTAATATTTCAGAGTGCACTTTTATTAAAGTGAAATTTAATTAATATTGTATTATTTGCAAGTATTATATATATATATATATATATATATATATATATACACAGGTATATATACTTTTAAGATTTGAAGTACACTACAAGGGCACATTCAATACAATTAAGTGCACTTGTTTTTCACCAGACCTGAGTAAGGCAATAATATTAAGCTGCTAATTCTACCTCATATCATCATAAAAATGCCCTTGTTTGTGTAACTTGATTCATGACATTAAATCATATATTTTGACGTAAATAAAACCCAGTTCATTTAGATGATACTATATGGAGCATGTGTATGTTATTCTGGGAAAACAATCAAAATTCATTATCCATATCTGTATTCATTTAATGCACACAACACATCCTGACAAAGCCACTGTCAAATCATTTGAGTTTCATGATAAGGGTTCATTTTGCCATCTGAGATTTTTTGAATTATTGATTTTTGTAAATTGCAAAGCTTAGTTTCTGTAAAAAACTGAACGTGAAACCACTTTGTTACTGGTGTGATGAGAACACACACACACACACACACACACACACACACACACACACACACACACACACACACACACACACACACACACACACACTCACACACACACACACACACACACACACACTCTCTCACACACACACACTCTCTCACACACACACACACACACACACACACACACACACACACACACTGGAACTGCAACACAAGTGTTGAACAAATTGATTTACAACACAATCGCTCAAAGAATGAGATGCAGAGCAGGACTGAAGTAGATTCATCTTTGTATTAGCTATTCACAAATCACATTCATTCCAAATCATGGATTTTTCATTTGATATGCAAATCCAGTGGTGCCAAAGCACATGTCTCCATTCTGCTGTTTGACAACAATACGAGTGCGAAACAACAGACCAGTGCTATAAATAATAAGCCCATCAGCACACGATAGGCATGAACACACATTCAACATGCCCTCGTATATGTTGTTAGAGGTTCATGTACAAGAATAAAGATCCTTTGTTTACATATGGTTCTATTAAGAACCTTTAACATGCCTGGAACTTTCCATTCAATAAAGATTCTAGGGAGAAAAAAAAGGTTCTAGAATATTCAAATGTTCTTCACAAAAAAAAATATAAAATGGTTGTTTTGAGGACCGATCATGAAAAGGTTATTTGGGAAACTAAAATGGTTATTTAATGGCATCACTAAGAAAAACCCCTTTTGTAACTTTTTATTTCTCATCTGGCGGGTCATGATCAGGATCGCCATAAACTTAAATTGTGGTGACCAGAAAGTCATAGAGATTTAAGCTTACTCAAGTCAGTAAGCAACCACATAGCAACCTTCCTGAACACCCTAGCAACCGGATATTGACCTGCCAATCACCCAGATTATCCGCATTATGACCTGGCAGGTTTTTAATAAGTAACTACATTGAGCTTTATCATTTCGCTCATATTATTTTGTTTTATTGTTCTTGAATAGTGTTATCCCCGGTATGCTCTTGTTAGCTTGAGCACACAGTTTCAAACCGGTGTTTTAATCAGTGTGGTATGCAGTGTTATTTGGCATTTATTTTAAAACCGCTATTCACACGTTTTTTTTTATCTGGCACAGATAACAATGTGTTTTAATTGCGTATGCTACAAATATGCTGGGGGGGGGGAAAGATCAGCAGAGATGAATGCATGCACTTTAGATGTTTAATTCAAGCAAGCATCGTGTGTGTGTGTGCATGCGTGCGTGCGTGCGTGCGTGCGTGCGCGTGCGTGCGTGCATGCGTGCGTGTGTGCGTGTGTGTGTGTGAAAATGTATCTTTCACACTGCCAGATTTCTTCAGATATTCTGGTTCTACGTGATGTCAGTTGCTCTGTCAGATCACATGAGTTAGTGTATCATTTCAAAAGGGGCATGAAAGAAACGTTAAAGGCCTTTGAAATGATTGAATGAACTTTCTTATCATCCAGACTGATTTCTTTTTCTAAAACAAGCTTTTCTGACAGGAAGTCGAGAATATGCTCTTTATCCTTCATTTCACTGGAAATGGTCTAACAGAGATATAACCAGGAATTGCACTTTCTCAATACTGAAAGAGGGTTTCTTTGCATATCAAAGAATCGAAAGGACTTAAAGATTGCAAAGATGTCTATTAGTTAAACATTACTGGTCATTTGTGTTTAAAACCAAATATGGAGCTAGAGAATTAGAGAGAAGTCAGGGTGGGTGACTTATGTAACTTCACAAATCATTGAATACATGTACGTTAACTTACAATACTTCTTGCATTGATGGATTATTGGTTTGCATGTAGACCAGCAAAATGCAATAATTCAATAAGCTTATTCTTAGTAGTATCAGTACATTGGTGTGCATGTAAACATGCTCGGATGACCTCTGACCTGCTTGGTTCTTGTCCGTGATGTGATCATTACTGTAAGAGTTCTCCTCTGAGACGCATGGGCTTATACTGGTATCCATAGCAATTGCAATCAGAGATTATCTGACCTTTCAGGATAAATACAACCAACCAGATCTGCCCCGGTGCTTCCACATCTTGTGTTTTTAAATGAAACAGATGAATTTGAATAGCTGAATGTGATCCGATATTCTCAGGTGATTGTATGATGTAGCAGAGATACATTTCTTTATATTTGTAAGGACACATACAATGCTTTGATGCATCTAACAGAGATTTACAAATTAACGTGTGTTTAGGTTCATAGAAATATTGAATTAATATGATTCATTGCTGCATTTCTATGGCAGAATTTCATTGTAAACCAGGAGCAACAAGCATGAAACACCATCCATGTTAATTACAATCATTTTCTCATTGTTTCAATTTTATTTTATTTTTTTAGAAATTGCACAGATAAAGTTGAAACTTAAAATGTTTAATTTCAATATTTTTGACTACATTCTTCCAAGTAATAAACCACTTGTCACAATGAAAACATTTATTACATTAAATTGACTGAACCTAGCACACGTATACATATCTCACTTCTGGAAGTCATTCCAGATTGATGATATTTTTAACTGTTTACTTATTAATGCTTTTAATTATTCAGAATATTAAAGATGAAGGCCAGGTTTCCAGTGTAGTTAGTGAGGTGTTGTGTAATTCCTCTGAGAGACAAGATCTTAAATCCTGCAAATTACATTTCATGCACATTGTATTATTTCTATGAGAGATTAGCAGATGATTTTGTGTGCTAAGGGAAGAGTATTTCCTTTAAACTGCATAAATGTGTCAGAATATGATTATAATAACAAAGTGTTTGTATTACAGGAGACTGCAGGGCATTTTATCAAACGCATAAGCAGTAAAGTATTCACACTGACACAATGCTTATCGGGTATTATTTTATCTTTAAATATGTCCGATTCCATATAAAGAGACTTTATAGTCTACAAATGGAATGCAAGCTCAGCTCCTTGTGATTTATGATTTTGAGATGCCCCATTCATCATATTGTGTATTAATAATCTAGCCTTTCAAAAACCAGCTGGTTTATGAGAAGCAGACCTCATAGTAAAGCAATAGATATATCATCTCTCTCTATTCTCCTTCTATCTCTCAAGAGCAATAATTCATAACAAATCTCGTAGTTCTCTCATCGTGCTGTATGCATTCATAATGAGACATGAGCGCAGTGCTGTCACGGCAGTGAGTGCCATGATGATAAGACATCTTCTCACACACAAGTTCAAAACCACCTCTATATCCTGCGTCGTGTTTTCATTTATTCTGTGTTTTAAGTGTAATCTTTCACAGAAAGTACACATTTTATTTCACATTCCAGAAATTCTTTGCTCATACAAACTAATTGTTTTAAGAGTTGCATTGCTATTTTTACATGTATGCATTTAGCAGACGCTTTTATCCAAAGTGACTTACTTGTCACTTGTAAGAGCCTGTGATTCAGGCTAGACATTTTTTTATCAGTATGTGTGTTCCCTGGGAATTGAACTTACAGCCTTTTGCACTGCTAACACAATGCTCTACCACTGAGCCACGGGAACACGGGGCTCATATTTTTATATTTAAAAGGAGTTTGTAATAGTAACTGACTAATAAACCCTATCTTTTTTGTATCAACTTTCAATCTGTTATCCTTATACACTTCAAAAAGTCATTTAGGGGACCTGGTAACTTAATTAAATGCATGGTTGTAATATATAAATTCTAATTTGTTGGTTTAATTAAACCTTTGAATTTGCAAATATTATTTTTATTAGTTCTGTTGACATAAAAAGAATGTGTATTTGAGAAAAAAAAATGATATTTCCTCCCATTTTAAATTCGTATTATCTGATACAAGATTAGATTTTTGTGTTTTTTATAAATAAAAGATCAAAAGGATTAACAATGCAGATTAATTCTCACAGCCTTCTTTGATCATATTTACCAAGGGTGCCGATATGTTTTGGCCATGACTGTATATATATGCATATATGCTCAGACTTCTGGAGGGGATGTAGATTCGTAATAGTGAGTGGAAGTAGGCGGGGCTTCTGGAGGGGATGTAGATTCGTAATATTGAGTGGAAGTAGGCGGGGCTTCTGGAGGGGATGTAGATTCGTAATAGTGAGTGGAAGTAGGCGGGGCTTCTGGAGGGGATGTAGATTCGTAATAGTGAGTGGAAGTAGGTGGTGCTTCTGGAGGGGATGTAGATTCGTAATAGTGAGTGGAAGTAGGCGGGGCTTCTGGAGGGGATGTAGAATTCGTAATAGTGAGTGGAAGTAGGTGGGGCTTCTGGAGGGGATGTAGATTCGTAATAGTGAGTGGAAGTAGGCGGGGCTTCTGGAGGGGATGTAGATCCACTATATAGTGAGTGGAAGTAGGCGGGGCTTCTGGAGGGGATGTAGATTCGTAATAGTGAGTGGAAGTAGGTGGGGCTTCTGGAGGGGATGTAGATTGTAATAGTGAGTGGAAGTAGGCGGGGCTTCTGGAGGGGATGTAGATTCGTAATAGTGAGTGGAAGTAGGCGGGGCTTCTGGAGGGGATGTAGATTCGTAATAGTGAGTGGAAGTAGGCGGGGCTTCTGGAGGGGATGTAGATTCGTAATAGTGAGTGGAAGTAGGCGGAGCTTCTGGAAGGGGATGTAGATTCGTAATAGTGAGTGGAAGTAGGCGGGGCTTCTGGAGGGGATGTAGATTCGTAATAGTGAGTGGAAGTAGGCGGGGCTTCTGGAGGGGATGTAGATTCGTAATAGTGAGTGGAAGTAGGCGGTGCTTCTGGAGGGGATGTAGATTCGTAATAGTGAGTGGAAGTAGGCTTCTGGGGCTTCTGGAGGGATGTAGATTCGTAATAGTGAGTGGAAGTAGGCGGGGCTTCTGGAGGGGATGTAGATTCGTAATAGTGAGTGGAAGTAGGCGGGGCTTCTGGAGGGGATGTAGATTCGTAATAGTGAGTGGAAGTAGGAGGGGCTTCTGGAGGGGATGTAGATTCGTAATAGTGAGTGGAAGTAGGCGGGGCTTCTGGAGGGGATGTAGATTCGTAATAGTGAGTGGAAGTAGGTGGGGCTTCTGGAGGGGATGTAGATTCGTAATAGTGAGTGGAAGTAGGCGGGGCTTCTGGAGGGGATGTAGATTCGTAATAGTGAGTGGAAGTAGGTGGGGCTTCTGGAGGGGATGTAGATTCGTAATAGTGAGTGGAAGTAGGCGGGGCTTCTGGAGGGGATGTAGATTCGTAATAGTGAGTGGAAGTAGGCGGGGCTTCTGGAGGGGATGTAGATTCGTAATAGTGAGTGGAAGTAGGCGGGGCTTCTGGAGGGGATGTAGATTCGTAATAGTGAGTGGAAGTAGGCGGGGCTTCTGAAGGGGATGTAGATTCGTAATAGTGAGTGGAAGTAGGCGGGGCTTCTGGAGGGGATGTAGATTCGTAATAGTGAGTGGAAGTAGGCGGGGCTTCTGGAGGGGATGTAGATTCGTAATAGTGAGTGGAAGTAGGCGGGGCTTCTGGAGGGGATGTAGATTCGTAATAGTGAGTGGAAGTAGGCGGGGCTTCTGGAGGGGATGTAGATTCGTAATAGTGAGTGGAAGTAGGCGGGGCTTCTGGAGGGGATGTAGATTCGTAATAGTGAGTGGAAGTAGGCGGGGCTTCTGGAGGGGATGTAGATTCGTAATAGTGAGTGGAAGTAGGCGGGGCTTCTGGAGGTGTAGGGCTTAGTGAGTGGAAGTAGGAGGGGCTGGAGGGGATGTAGATTCGTAATAGTGAGTGGAAGTAGGCGGGGCTTCTGGAGGGGATGTAGATTCGTAATAGTGAGTGGAAGTAGGTGGGGCTTCTGGAGGGGATGTAGATTCGTAATAGTGAGTGGAAGTAGGCGGGGCTTCTGGAGGGGATGTAGATTCGTAATAGTGAGTGGAAGTAGGAGGGGCTTCTGGAGGGGATGTAGATTCGTAATAGTGAGTGGAAGTAGGCGGGGCTTCTGGAGGGGATGTAGATTCGTAATAGTGAGTGGAAGTAGGAGGGGCTTCTGGAGGGGATGTAGATTCGTAATAGTGAGTGGAAGTAGGAGGGGCTTCTGGAGGGGATGTAGATTCGTAATAGTGAGTGGAAGTAGGAGGGGCTTCTGGAGGGGATGTAGATTCGTAATAGTGAGTGGAAGTAGGAAGGGCTTCTGGAGGGGATGTAGATTCGTAATAGTGAGTGGAAGTAGGTGGGTGCTGAGTCTGTGGTTGTTCTATATGCAAGCATCAGTGTCTTAAACTTGATATGAGCTGCAACTGGTAGCCAGTGCAAGGATACAAAGAGAGGTGTAATATTAACAACAAATAAGTAAACGCTGTAACCAAAAAAACACAATATGGTAAATTTGTGCCGATTGGGAATCATATTTTATCAAATAAAGACAAAGTAGTGCTTTTTCACATACAGCATGCAGTGAATATGATTTAGCGGGAAATTGGATGTACAGCATTGCAGCCTAGTTTGAAATCAAATAATTAAAGTTAGTCGATCATGGAAAACTATTGTGAAGAACAAACACAAGATATTTTTCCTTTAATTAATGCGTCAGAGGGTTAATATGGAAAACCAGTAATGCACACATGCCCACACTAACTTGTTTTCCCATAAACAAACATACAGTGATAAGTAATCAATCCAGTGTTCTAACGAGAGAGAGAGAGAGAGAGAGAGAGAGAGAGAGAGAGAGAGAAAAGAGAGAGAGAGAGAGAGAGAGAGAGAGAGAGAGTACAGGAGGAGAGCGAGACAGAGAGCGCTCCAATGAGCTGAAGGCAGAGCTTGGGAGTAAGACTGTGAAGAAAGACAAGCAGGAGGGGAACGAAGGTGGAGAGACAGAGAGGGAGAGAGAGAGAGAGAGGTTTACAGTAGCTCCCTTCCTCAGACAAATCCTACACGAGGAGTCTGTCAGAGAGAGAGAGAGAGATACAGAGCCCGGGAACGTCAGAGTTGGAAGACAGAGTTGGTCCTAGTCATTGCACCCTGTGCTCGGAGCAGATGGCTGTGCTCTTGTAGTGTGTTTTCTTCAGCTGCTGCAAGGTAAGGGAGCATCGCTCGCTCTCTCACACACTGAATCAATGTCTGCATGAAGCTCTTGTCTTACTTTGTGTGTTTGTCACTCTTTTTTATTTTGCACTGTTTTTCTTGTTGGCACGCTGTGTGTGTGTGTGTGTGTGTGTGTGTGTGTATACACATGCATACGGTAGTGAGGAACAGAGCTGTCTGACAGTAAAGACTCTCTTATTAAATAACCGTTAAAGCTTACATTACTTATGAAGCGATGCAGTGCATGTCCATAAGATTTTTTCTTTTTAAAGATTTCAGATTCAGATGTATTCGAATTGAAGGGAAAGTGTATGTTTTAAGGGCTGTTTTCACTATTTTAATCACTTTTTTGCCTTCCTGGTTCATTCTAATGGTCTCGCAGTGTGACAAATGCAGTTCAATTATTCCAATTAGTTTGAGCTCATAAAAGCTGCATGCATAGTATTAAAAACCCATTAGAAAAAAGTGCTGTTTAAAGTAGATTTAGATGGATTGCAGCATGTTACATTGCAGAACTCGTTAACTTTCTGTAATCTGTTTATGTTTTTATCAGTTGACATTGTGTAGCTCACAAGTAAAGAGCAGATGGAATGCATTTGACCAGAAGAGCAAATAGTAAAGGGAGTGAAGTTTGATTGGCAGTATCATGCAGATAATGATGTAATCAGTGTAGTGTGCAGGTGTAATGAATTGCATCTAGAATGTGGTTTATATAGAGGTCTATAGGTTAAGACTATACATTGATTAATTTTGATTTGGAGTAATTGCATGATTTGTTTCAACCAACACTGTCTAAAAATACACCTTGAAATGGCTAATTCTATTGTTGTCATTGATGATTAAATGACTAAATTAATGGCTTTAGAAATCAATGTATTTGTTTTATTTGCACATCTTTGAACAAATCTTCAGCCCATAGTCATGTAGTTTACATCTGAGCTAGATTTTATGTTCTGGGCTATTTTTAATTGTTTGTTTTGAATGAAAGTCTTAATATATTTACTCCGAATGTTAAAGGTTCTTCATTAGTTCTCCTCCTTCTTCTTATCCAGACCTCTGAGTCTCATTCTCATTCTTATGCTATTTTTACTATACTAAATTTTGTGTTTTCCATTTTATTTTTGGGGGATTTTGTTTTAATAGTTTAAACAAATTTTGGTAAATTCAGTAAGGATATCTAATGTATTGAATTACACTGGATTAAAATTGAACTATTTAATAATTGATTAACCTTTTAACAGTAATGGTGTCCTATGACATGTATTTATTTTCAGAAATTCAGTGTTTGTTTAAGTGCTCTGGTGTTCTTTGATTCAATACAAATGTATTTTCAAAAACGGTAGTAATCAAATCAAAAACAATTTGTAATATTTGTTTTATTATGTGGATAATTGTTATTCTCTTATTTCTTATTTTAAGTTCTTTAATCTTGTACAATGTAATCAAATTTTATTTGAACAATTCCTTTCATGTTTTGGCAAACAAAGTGGTGCACAACAGAGGTTGACTGTTTAAATTAAAACATGGATGAACAATTATGCAATATTCATAAAAAATATTTTAATAAAATGTATTATTGTTGTTATTACTTAAAGAGGTATATTCTACTGTACCATCATAATCTATTTCTTTAATTTCATGTATTTCAATTAAATTCAATTAAAGAGTATTTGTATAGTTCTTTTTATGAAACAATCATTGCAAAGCAGCTTTACAGGAAATTAAGTTTCTACAATAGATTTATATATTTTAGAAACTTTATATATTTAACTTATGGCAAAATTTGGTTAATTCTGTATACTGTCTGATGGTTGACTTCCTCTGAGGTCCTCCGAGGGGTTGTCATAATCTCTTCTCAGGTGTTCGGTCATCTCAGATCATTTAAGGGTTGGATCCAGACTGAAGCTTGTGTAATAAAGCCTAGTTACCACGGGATGTTAATCAGAAACAGAGAAACAAATAGAGACATAATTAGCGTAGCTGTTATTCCATCCAAGCAAAAATTATTTGTTCAACCCAAGCTAAAGCATAATAATGTGTGTTTGATCAGATATAACTGCAGTACAAGATTGTGAGATGCATATATGAATGCTTGGCTAAAGAGATGTGTCTTTAATCTAGATTTAAACAGAGAGAGTGTGTCTGAACCCCGAACGTTATTCAGGAAGGCTATTCCAGAGTTTAGGAGCCAGATATGAAAAAGTTCTTCCTCCTTTAGTGGACTTTGCTATCCGAGGTACTACCAAGAGTCCAGAGTTTTGTGCGACTTAGGGAGCGGGTTGGATTGTAGCGTGATAGAAGATTAGTTAGGTACGCAGGAGCTAAATCATTTAGGGCCTTATAGGCAAGAAATAATATTTTGTAACTGATACGAAATTGAATAGGTGGCCAGTGCAGAGACTGTAAAATTGGAGTAATATGATCATATTTTCCTGACCTGGTAAGGACTCTAGCTGCAGCATTTTGTACTATCTGTAGCTTGTTTATTGAAGATGCAGGACAAGCACCTAGCAGTGCATTACAATAGTCCAGTCTAGAGGTCATGAATGCATGAACTAACTTTTCTGCATCAGAAACACTTAACATGTTCCGTAGCTTGGCAATGTTTCTAAGATGGAAGAATGCTGTTTTTGTAACATGGGAAATATGATTTTCAAAATATAGGTTGCTGTTTAATATAACACCCAGATTTTTGACTGTAGAGGAAGGAACAGGACATCTGTCTAGTTGCAAATTGTGATCCAAGATATTCTGTGTACTGTTTTTTTGGTCCAATAATTGATATCTCCATCTTATCTGAATTTAATAGGAAAAGATTATTGTTAATCCAATTGTTAGCTTAGATAGTTTAGAGGTTTCATCTGGTTTTGTTGAGATATATAGTTGAGTGTCATCAGCATAACAATGGAAACTAATCCCGTATTTTCTAATAATATTACCAAGGGGCAACATATATAATGAAAATAATAGAGGACCTAGGACAGATCCTTGTGGTACTCCATACTTTACTGGTGATAATTGAGATGACTCCCCGTTTAAATAAACAAAGTGGTAGCGATCGGACAGGTAGGATCTAAACCATCTCAGAGCCTGCCCTTGAACACCTGTATAGTTTTGTAATCGATCTATGAGTATGTCATGATCTATAGTGTCGAACGCAGCACTAAGATCAAGTAAAACTAGCAACGAGATGCAGCCTTGGTCTGACGCAAGAAGCAAGTCATTTGTCATTTTAACAAGTGCAGGTTCTGTGCTATAGCGGGGTCTAAAACCGGACTGAAATTCTTCATGGATAATGTTTATGTGCAAGAAGCACAATTGAGCAGACAAAACAGAAGATTTGAAATGGGTCTGTAATTTGCCAGTTCATAAGGATCTAGTTTTGGTTTCTTAATAAGAGGCTTATTAACCGCCAGCTTAAATGGTTTTGGGACGTGACCTAAAGATAACGAGGAGTTAATAATATTGAGAAGCGGTTGTTCTGCTACAGGTAACAGCTCTTTCAATAGTTTAGTGGGTACAGGATCTAATAAACATGTTGTTGGTTTAGATGCAGTGATAAGTTTATTTAGCTCATCCTGTCCTATAGTTGTAAAGCAATGCAGTTTTTCTTTGGGTGCGATGAATGAAGCTGAAGTACTAGACGCTGTAGAATCTACATTTGTTATTGTATTTCTGATATTATCTATTTTATCAGTAAAGAAATTCATAAAGTAATTAATATTAAACTGTGAGGGAATATTTAGATCGGGTGACATCTGTTTATTTGTTAATCTAGCCACTGTGCTAAATAAAAACCTTGGATTGTTTTGGTGATTATCTATGAGTTTGCGGATATGCTCGGTCCTGGCAGCTTTTAAAGCCTGTCTATAGCTGGACATACTGTTTTTTCCAGCAATTATAAAGACTTCCAAGTAATTTTTTCTCCATTTAGGCTCAAGATTACGAGTTTGTTTCTTGAGAGAATGGGTATAACTGTTGTACCATGGCGCAGCACGTTTTTCTCTAACCTTTTTTTTATTTGATGGGGGCAACAGTTTCAAAAGTATTAGAGAAGATAGTTCCCATGTTGCTAGTAATTGTGTCTAGTTCATCTGTATTTATGGGTACACAGAGCAGTTGAGATAAATCCAGGCAGGTTATTTGTGAATCTGTCTTTAGTGGCTGGAATAATAATTCTGCCTGGACGATAACGCGGAGCCATATAGTTAATATCAGTAATATGCAGCATGCATGATACAAGGAAATGGTCAGTAACATCATCACTTTGAGGTATGATATCTATATCAGTAAGATCAATTCCATGCGATATAATTAAATCTAGCGTATGATTAAAATTATGAGTGGGCCCGGTTACATTTTGCTTGACTCCAAAAGAGATAGTAAACTTAGTAAACAGTAAACTCAAGTCCTAACGCATCATTTGTATTATCAACGTGAATGTTAAAATCTCCAACAATTAGTGCTTTATCAACAGTAACCAATAGGTCTGAGAGGAAATCTGCAAATTCTTTTAGAAAATCTGTATATGGCCCTGGCGGTCTATACACAGTAGCCAGAGCAAGAGATAGGACAGATTTATTTTGCTTATCTGACAGTTTAACATTGAGCATAAGTATTTCGAATGAGTCAAACCTGTATCCTGTTTTCTGAGTAACATTGAGAATATCACTATATATTGTTGCGACACCGCCGCCACGACCAGTCTCACGAGGCTCGTGCTTATAACAGTAGCTTGGTGGAGTAGATTCATTTAGACCAAAATAATCATTTGTTTTAAGCCAGGTTTCAGTCAGACAGAGTACATCAAAACTATTATCTGTGATCATTTCATTTACAATAACTGCTTTGGGTGTGAGTGACCTAATGTTTAGTAGACCCAACTTTAAAAATAGTTTTTGGTCATTTATTTAGCATTTTTTCTGGTTTAATCACGATCAGAGTTTTTCTAGATCCTGAATTAAATGTATATGTTGACCTCACTATTCGGGGAACAGACACAGTCTGTATAGATTGGACACTGCAAGTACCTTTATCATTTAAGTGGGTAGAACAAAAGTCATCATAGCTGTTATTGGAGGATTGGCTTACTAGTCAGATAGAGCGTAGCGTCCTGGAGATGTTGTCCGACAGGAGTCTCGCTCCGACTCTGCTGGGTGCAGGCCATCAGCACAGGAAAAGCCTAGGACGCTCCCAGAAAAGATTCCAATTATTAACAAAGAGCCGTTTCTGATCTTTACACCATGACAACAACCATTCGTTTAAAGCAAACAGTCTACTGAACCGTTCGTGTCCTCGTCGATACGTGGGAAGATGTCCTGACACAATGATCGTCGTTGCGGGCGATGTGCTGCGTACCGTCTCGATCAGCCTCCTGAAGTCCCTCTTCAGTGTCTCCATCTGCCACAGTTTGGTGTCGTTTACCCCCGCGTGCAACACGACCGATCCGACGCTCTCGTCGCCTTTCAGGATCTCGGGTATCTGCGCAGAAACATCGAGAACACGAGCACCAGGGAAACAGTGAGTGTGCACTTTACCTTCAGCTAACGTAGCACGGACGTGCCGGAGTCTCCGACGAAAACCAAACTTTTATTTTGGCAGCTTGAATTGAAAATCTTTGAGTATCTGTGTGTAACTGACAATAGATGTTTTCAAATGAAATAGTGAAATGCAGAGACTCTCGGAGCAGAGATCATGGAGATGAAGTTTACAGAACATGCATTTTTCTTATTAAATAGCAATATTTTTCTGTGTTAATATTCACAGACACTAGTACATATCACAGTTTAATCAAGCAGTGCTACTTTATTTGTCCAAATTCCATATAATTCAGCTGTATACCTTAAATTCATTTTTTTTTTACCAGATTCCATAATCCTGTCTGCATTTTCTGCACTGTGGAATTCATAAGGTCCTATAGTATGTGTATATATTTCCTGGATCTGAGATAGTTTTCTCGTATTGTTAAGGTTTGGAAAGAAGGAAAGGCATCAGCATGTTAATGAAAACACATCATGAAGAATATGTGAGATATTTGTAATATTGAATGCATCTATCTGGTGTGCAGTGAGCGGGGCTGTAATGAGCACTGAGAGGGTAATAGATGGATGCGGAGAGGAAAATCCATTAGGGTTAAGTCTCCTGCTGAGGGGACAGTCTAAGAGTCATCGTCCTTCACTTTAAACCCCAGAGCAATCATAACTCAACTGTGTTAAAGACACGGCTGTGCAAATAACTCTGTGGATAGCGGCCTGAGCTCAGGGCACAGCGAAATTGCTTTGGAGTGGAACTAATAAAATGAATAAATGAATGCTTTATTGTAGTGAGAATTAAGGTCAGCAGAAATGCCTTCAGAAACAAAAACCTCTCTTTCAGTTTCACAGAAGAGAACAGAAGTATTAAGTGTGATTTATTCCCCATGAGCAGATCAGGTTTTGATTCTGAAACACAGCCCGGTTTCCATTCAGTTACATCAGAAACACACTCTGGCCGGTTACCTGAGGAGATGAAACATGCTGAGATGTTCTGAACGAAGCATGAAGATCGCACACCTTTGTGATCGCTCTCTCCGCTCAGCGTGTGGAATATCATGTCCGGCATGAGTAGTTATTAAGAAACAGTGTTTGTGACCAGCTTTACTCAATGTGACGTGTTTTAGTGTATCAACCAGAAATGTGTTTGTTTGTCTGTTTGCATTTTTTTCATTCAATTATTCATTCATGTACTTATTCATCTATTCATTCTTTCATGCATTTATTGATTTATTTATTCATTAATAAAAAAAAAATATTTTTATTTATAATTTATGTATTTATGCATTTATTTATGTATTTATTTTATTATTCATGCATTCATTCATGCATTTATTGATTTATTTATTCATTAATTATTTTTTTATTTTATTATTAATTCATCTATTCATGCATTCATTTATGTATTTATTTATAATTCATTTATTCATACATTCATTCATGTATTTATTTATTATTGGTCATGTGTTAATTCTTTCTTTCTTTCACTCATTTATTCATTTATTTGATTTAGTTGTTCACAAAGAGATCAGAAACCTTTATTAATAAAGCAAACAGTTAAATTAGATTTCATGCTGGCTTTATCACACTTACTCTGATAAACAAGGTAAAGTGCTGCTAATTAATTTGGGAAGGTGGTTGTCCCTTATTCATTCATTTCACATGGGAAAAGTGCTGTTTGCACTTATAAAGACCTGGAGCGGTTGGAAGAAACACTCCTCCGGGAACTAAAGTTTTTAGTGAGCGTGAAAGTGCACCTCTTCCACAGCGACCCGTCTTTCTGTGAGTCGTTAAATACACCAACACATAGCTCTGTAATCATGTGTGCTGCTTAGTCCATGAGATCAATGAATAAGAACGCTTGCTTTCACGCAGTAATGCTATAGTGTTCATCCGCAGAGAGTTACACTGCTGGGACTGTTTCGTTCCACAACAGGAACAGCCGTCTGAAGCCTCATTCATAATGCACACTGATGGAAAACCGTGTTTGTCTGTAGCTACTAGCATGTAAACTGAATCTGGTCAGAAATAAGGAAGCTTGCGTTAGGATTATACATTTCTGAAATAATGCTAACAAAAAAGTGCATTCACTATGAAAGAACAACAAAGGTGAACTCCTTCATCATTCACCAGTACTGCAGGTGTTTCAGAGCACTTCAAAATACTCCAGTCATGATGATGCTGATCAGTGCTGTTCTCTTTCGTACCGGAACATTCTAAATATAACATATTAATCTTGTTTTGAGACACTGAGTGTGTTTACACGTATGGTATCACACCAGTTACGCTTAATAAAATCATGTACACTTCAATCAAAACTCAGTTAACATATTTTATAATAAAAATCTGTCAAAATTGGATCAAACTTGAATTGAGAGAGATAAAAAATACAAAATCACATATCGTTATATTTTTTATTACATTAAAAAATTGTTTATATTGGTAAATGAAACTTAACATTAAAAACATATTTTAGTTCACTTCACTCAACAACAAATCCTTTAAATGTAACAGTATTCAAAACTAAAAATGAATGAAACATACACACTCTCAGAACCACCCCCCCACAAAAGTTGTCACTGGAGCTGAATATGTACCATATTCTGTAAGTATTAATATGTACACTTGAGGTATGGAAGGTACTAATATGCACCATTTAATACGGTAAAAAGGTGTACCTTTGCAAAAAAGTTACAACCCCAGTGATTTAAAAAATAATAATAATAACTACAATTATTTCTATTCCAGAAAATACAGTACACTGACTTGTTTTTAGTGCTGCAGCTGTTATTGAAGTAGCTGGACACTGAGACAAACCTGTCACAGGATAGGAAGGGAGTCTGAAGTCAACGTGAAACAGCATTCACAGTCACCTGGCTTTTGTAATTTACTGTGTATCTGAGTGAAACTGGGAATTTAGTGACAAAAGAATAGGGTGTGACTTTATTTTTCAGTTGGGAGTTGACTGGATCATGACAATTCTAGTGTTTGGAGGGGAGGAAGTCATTTTTGATTAAATAAATAATAATTGTTGATGCAATATTATAAGAAGCTTTTTTTCTGTGCATCACTTAACTGAAACCCAGGAATGTGCATTAAAAAAATATTGTATTATTATTATGTTGGATATTATTATCGTAAAGTTGAAATACTGTCTGAAACAAATCTGTTATTGTGGTTTATCTCTAAATCATTTGATTGTCTCTTTCTAATGTCACTGGTCACCAGGGAGATTCTACAATCATTTATTATGCTATAGATGTGAATCTGGTGTGTGTTGGTTTCTGTTCCCTCCTGCTCTGTTCTCTCTCTTCCTCTGCCATTTTCCTTCCCCAGCAACATCTCCTCATCTCTTTCATGTTCCTCTGCTTGCTCTTTTTCAGCGTCCCCCCCCCCCTCCTCTCTCTCTCTCTCTCTTCTCTCTCTCTCTCTCTCTCTCTCTCTCTCACCCTCTCTCTCTCTCTCTCTCTCTCACCCTCTCTCTCTCTCTCTCTCTCTCTCTCTCTCTCCCTCTCTCTCTCTCTCTCTCTCTCTCTCTCTCTCTCTCTCTCTCTCTCTCTCTCTCTCTCTCTCTCTCTCTCTCTCTCTTCTCTCTCTCTCTCTCTCTCACCCTCTCTCTCTCTCTCTCTCTCTCTCTCTCTATCCCTCTCTCTCTCTCACCCTCTCTCTCTCTCTCTCCCCCCCCCTCCTCTCTCCCCTCTCTCACCCTCCCCCTCCCTCCCCCCCCCTCTCTCTCTCTCTCTCTCTCTCTCTCCCTCTCTCTCTCTCTCTCTCTCAGGTGTGTAATGAGGTCAGTTTTCATGCCCCTGTAAGCAGATATCAGATTGAAATACATAAACTGTGCCATTCATTGCTCGTCATGGTGCAGATTGTTCACTTAACAGGACAAAGAGAGTGTGATATTTGCCTATTGATTTTGTTTGCTGCTTCTATGGGTTGTGAATCTGAATGACGGTACTAAGACAGACAGGGGTTACACAGGTCAAAGCATGCCCGTCTGGTGCATGATTACCACTTTCTTTAGTAACAGAGTCAATCAGCACAGTTTTTGCAGTAATTGCAGTCCTCTTTTTTTCTTGGAAAAGGGTTCTTAAAGCTGATTTGTGTAAACTATACTGGTTTTACCAATGGCATAAGATTGTGGTGGGGAATTTTGAGGAGGGCTGATTATTTGAAAAAGCTGTTAAGCTATTAAGGGCCAGTTTTACTAACAGCTTGCGCTAGCACAAACCGTCTATTGGCATTAACATAGAACTGTTATGTTTTACTAAAGATGCACAGTGAAGAATTAGCGCTGAAAAGGCATGGACACAGTTATTTTTGTGACTGACCTTATTGCATATGCATTTGTAGGAGTTTCACAAAATGTATGGAAGGAGAGTATTCAAATAAATCACACAACTAGATTTACTAATGTTTGCGATCATCAAATGACTGGCGTTTGCGCCATTATTTAACGCCCCCAAAAAGCATGTCTTAAACTATTTTGCTCTTGAAAAGGCTGCAATTGTTGTTGCTAGGAGAGGCAAAGCAAAGAACAGAGAGCGCGTGGTAGAAGTGAGAGGATTTTTTTCACATGTTTTAACTTATTTGGAATGCCAGAAGAATACATAATATGAACATATTATTTGCCAAGCCATGTTATATTTAATGTACTTTAAATAAATATATATTTTTAATACATTTCTTCAAATCTGTTCTAATTGCCAATCATTACATCACTTATCACAATAATGGCCGTGAATGGGTGCCGTCAGAATGAGAGTAAAAACAGCTGATAAAAACATCACAGTAATGCACAAGTAATCGGCAACAGCACACTGTAAAAAAAAAACACACGTTGAGCCAACTTAAATTTTTAAAGCAACCAGCTTCAGCAGATTTTTGAGATTATCAAATTGATGTTTTAAATTTATTCAACAAAAAGTTGAACATCAAAAATTAGTTAAGAGAACTAAAAAATCTCAAAAATGTTGATGTTTTTATCAGCTGTTTGGACTCATTCTGACGGCACCCATTCACTGCAGAGGATATCTACATATTTGGATGGCCTGAAGGAGAGTAAATGTTCAGCAGATTTTCGTTTTTGGGAGAACTATTCCTCTAAACTCTGAATTTGCTGGGAAAGCTCAGAACTCAGCATTAGTTAATTATTGTGTGCATTTCTTTTTTTTCAGGAACATTATTAACCATGAATTCATGTGCGTTAGTATGTTGTTTTTTTCTCCATCTGTTTGACTGTGTCATGTTGTTTTGGGCCAAACCCATCAGGCTGTGGCAATAGACGAGGGCAAAAATTGGCACAATGTATTTGTCCTCTGCCAGCCCTTGAACGTATGCTGAATGACATTTAAACCGTTTTAGAGAATGACGGAGACAGAAAGAACACCCTCTCCTAGCCAGAGACAGAGATAAATGGTTTTACTGTTGCTCGTCTCCTCGCTTAGCTTTCTCCTTATTTCTCCTCCTCACCTTCCTGGTGAAGTGACAAAATATATATTAAAGAAGTTTCAAAATATCCCTCACGTTCTTTGTGATCCATGAGTTCTGACAGTGCATCTTTCACAAGCCCAGGAAAGTCCAAAAGTTGAATTTGGTAAGATAAAAAACTGTATTTAAATCATTCAGAAATGAAATCTGTATTAAGAATAGACCTTGGTAAATATCTGTTATCACTGAAAAGAATCAGAATAGCTGATATCAAGTCATTCAGTAAATGTTTCTTTTGCTGAAAATAGAAACAAAAGTGGCAATTTCTTTAGCCTTGGAACCCAGAAGCCCTCACATATACAGCACAGTGCTATATCTGGACCAGCAGGCCAGTATTGACATTATTATCTGATTCCAGCGTCTATCCACATCTGACCCGGATTGACAATCCCTCATGTGAAGATGCTGACATATGTTATGTTTGAGCACTCAAAACTCGCTGTGTAAAGAGAGCATATGATATGCAGAAAATACTATGTTTTGCTATTGAAATTGTGAATTAAATAGTTGTTGATTTGTTTAAGTTAAAGGCTACAGCTTCTGGTACCGCATGCCCCTGGAGCAGCTGGCATCCTGTTAACATTCAAACTACGGCTGGTGTGAGAGACGTAATGACAGAAGGGGAATGATATCTCTGCCTTCAGCCTAGGGAGCTGTAATTGATTCCATATTCAGTTTATTAAATGTCCCTCATGACCTATAGCACAATGGACGGCATAATAAACAGCTGATGTCCAGATAAGAAGAAAAGCATGCTCAGTGATTAAAATGATTTTTTTGGATTATTATCATTTTTTATTAATCTAAATTATATTATTATTAAGTGGTAATCTTTTATTGAGGTTCACTGACTGTTTTATGTTGCACTGGCTGATAGCAGTAATCTTAGACGTATGCCTTAAGACTTAAGTAATTTTGCTTTAGGCTTTTGAGCAGTTTCACACGCTGACAACAACAATGGCAAAAATGATCCTTGTTCATAAAAATCCATGAAAATGTCTAAAAATGCTGAATTATGCGCAACAGGCCGGTAGCGGGCGACGTCACCTTGTAAAACATGTAAGTTGTCGGTTGGTTTGAAGTTTTAATTATGTAAAAACACTCTTATTCAGCTGAGAGATGCACCGATCTGACGTAATGTCCTGCCTTCGGGGTGAATGCAGCTGATTCTGAAGGCTACAGCAGCTCAGCACTGCTGTGTACAACATTACTCCTCTCTTAGGTCACTCTTGCTGCTGACTATGATTGTTTTTATGCTTCCTGCTGCCACCAACCTTAAAACACAAGAGCCTCCCCCGCTGATGTCAACTGACGATTAAAATGATTGACAGACTGATATTTTAGGAACAGTTAGCAAATCATTAAATATAAATGATCACCTTAATAGAAATGGTATGAGGCTGCTAATATGCCTAGTGTGTGTGTGTGTGTGTGTGTGTGTGTGTGTGTGTGTGTGTGTGTGTGTGTGTGTGTGTGTGTGTGTGTGTGTGTGTGTGTGCAGAATGTCTCCTGTGATACACACAGTGTCTATCCATAAAACATACAATGTGTGTGTGTGTGTGTGTGTGTGTGTGTGTGTGTGTGTGTGTGTGTGTGTGAATATATACACACAGACACATCCAATACAATCCTTTTTTTGTATAAGTCCAATTTTGTATGCCAGTACATCACTACTAAAGATATATTATATGTCGATATTTTCATGATGTCATGGTCTTCAGCAGTTCCGCAGTGAAAACAGGGGATATTTGTCAGGCTTTTCTGTGATTAGTGGCATGATCAGAGGAGAGATTAGTATTAAAGGACTCTTGCTGATAGATCCTGTTTAGTTATTAAATCTCAACATGTTCTCAGATTAACTGAAATGTTAATTTATTCTTGATTTTTTTTCTTCTTCCCTACCTCACTCTCCGGTCTACTCACACTCATATCAGATCGTTGGGTTCTACTGAGATCTTGACTCTATAATCTTGTCCAGATCATGTTTCTTTTAAAAATATCTTTCTTGTAAATGCTTTAGTATCAGATACCGCTGTCTGGCACGTCCTGCCGCTAGGAGAGAATAGCTCAGCAGTAGTTCAACCATCCGTAAGTGTTCACCTTATCAATCAAAGAGCCACTTAGATGTGATGCTACGCCTGACTAAATGAGTTAAATGCTGGTCCTGGCCAGTAATGGGATAATTAAGACTTCTTTAAAAGCAGAAGTCTGAACAGTAGAAGATATAAGTGTCCACTCAAGGGAAATGTATTCATACATTACATTTTGTGAATCTTTGTCTGTAGTAATTTTAGTAACAGTAATTAATTTGACTTGTGTTCATTCTAGAGCGGACATTGGTTGCTTTAGCAACAGCTAAGTGGAATCCGATCCACAAAAATCAGTATCAGATAATGAAGTATTTCCAAAACACAATTTATGACTTACACTACATGGCCAAACATTATGTAGGCTAGTCCTTTATAATTAATAGATTGAGGGCCTTGTGATTTCTGCAATGAGAAAATGCAGACAGAATTGTGGACTTCAGTTATAAAAATGGAATGTACTGTAGATAGATGTATAATTTACAGAATGTCCAAGAATTTGGGAAAATTTCAACCAAGGCTCATTGGAAATATTATCGCTATTACATATCCTACTGAACATTTTGTGTCAGTCTCAGAGTAAAATATCCAGTGAGTGGCACTAAAACATGCGTTCAGCGTTCAGCACGTGCTGTTTTTATTATATTGATTCAAGTATTCATACTGGAGCGCTTTACCTCACAAGTGCAACGCTGTATCTCTGAGCAACTGATACTGATTACTGAGTAAGAAACCCATACATATAAAGCTGTTTATGTGATGCTTATGTTCAAAAGCATCAGTTTTCAAATCTCGCAGCATGCTAGAATTGTTTTGAAGTCACAACATAATATTGTTCAAGGAATTGTGCAACAAATTAGGCTTTATTCATTTAAACTCTGGTCTTGTAAATCATACTTTGTGTGAAAACGAATACAAGTTGTCTGAGTTTTCCTTTCTCTTGTGTTAATTTAATGTATTAATGTATGTAATGGGCACATATTTCCAATGAGCCTGAGTAGCAAAAATGTGATTAATAAATCAAAAGTAGAGCTGTACACAATCAAATCCAGATATGGACTAGCATTTGTGAACATTAAACTGAATAAACCCTGCTATGTAACTATGAAGTGTGAATGTTCTGCATGTCTCTGTGTGAATAAACAGTGCGATTATGTCTACTACACATACAGTACTGAAGCATGTGTGACAATCGTAGTGTTTTCAGCATCTGTGTCTCACTATATGAGGACATAAACTTCATCTCCAGAGACTTCATGTGATAAAACTATATTCAGATACAGAGAGAAACTCAAAACGCTTCACTACAAACTGCCAAAATAAAAGTTCTGTTTGACTTGAAGAAGTATGACAGAAGTATATTCTTTGGTATAGTAGAGCTTCTAAAATAATGGTAACAATACAGTTATTCTGTAAGGAATATCATTAAATATTATTTTAATTTAAACAGTAAACCTCTCTTTTGCAGCACTTTGCTTGCCAAACATAAAAAGGAAACATTACATCGATTGTGAACGTTTTATGAATACAACTGATTAAACTGAGACATTTGAATTAAAATAGAATCTATAAAAAATAAAATGAACTACAAATAATTTGGGAATATACAGTAAATTAGAAGATCTGAAAATATTGACATGTTTTGCCTCCAAAACACGATTTAATTTCATAATGTTCATGAAATATGCAGATGGTTTCTCTGAACACAACAAATATCATATGAAGTAAGTAACTTTAAGATTTGGTATGTTTGTTTTCTAGTGTACTGCATGATTGGTGTGAACACATAAGCTTGGCACGAGCATCTTCAGGAGAGATCCGAGAGCCTAAGATAGTGTAGGGTCTCATTAGAGATGCCAAGACAAGGTCATGAATGCATTCCTATTTCACTATGTGGAAACCAGAGGTTGTTATGGCAACGAGTCCCTGAAGACAGGCATACCTGGTAATTTCCTAGTTACTATCCGGGGAAGCCTCTCACCCCTTCCCCCGCAGGACCCCAGGACGAGCTGATCAGCACTGTGCCTGTAAAACCCCTTACATGTAATTTGGGAATGTACTCTTTGGAAACAGAACATTCAAATGGTTCAAAAACAAAGATGTGTTAGAACTGCTCCCTTGGTGTTTTTCTCAGTAGTACGCAGGGATGTTATACTTTACTGAAACTAAAATTAAAGAGGTGAACTGAAAAACCAAAATTCCTTTATATAAGAGGTAATTGTACTATACAAATATCCTGTACATTTCAGATCTCAAAACGTTCTCGTTAGTCTAAAAACATCACTGCTTGTTTAGCCCCACCCACCGATTCATGCATGTGTTTACGAGAGAAGCGAATGTGCGGGTCTACGCAGAAACCAAACGATAAAGATGCTCTGAAGAAAACAACGCTGTACAGTGTCAAGTTCTTTCCTTCTGATCCCAACATTAGGAAAGAGTGAATGAACTTTTTAATAAAGATCAGTACAAGCAGCATTAGATATATAGTACGAACTTGGTCCTTTGTTCACCTCATTTTACCGCAGATTCGTTTACACACAAGGCACAATTTGACACGGGATTTTCAAAAAGATTGAAACTAAAATATAATGCTGTTCCGGCTTTAGTGGATCCGACGGAAACGCCACAAAACACAAGTTTAACTGTTTTCATTGCATGGTCACTATTGCGTTGTCCCTTCGTACAGATTGTTTGATATGCATTGAGTTATTTAAGTGCTTTTAAGCTACATCACAGCAGTGTCCATCTATGAGGAATACACAACTATACACATACACAATTATTAGCCAGTGGGTGTTTACTTCTGAGTCTACCATCCGCCACACCTACTCAAACTGTGTTCTGATGGGGATGGGGGGGTAAAAACAGGACAGAAATTGGCTTATTACTTCTAAATTAGGATGTTTTTGATGTAAAAATCTTGATAACATTATAAGTGGACCTCAGAGAACAGTACAAAAGAAAAAAACAAAGGCAGTTCACGACCCCTTTAAAACTGAGACCGAAACCGAAAAAGTATTTTTGTTATAAAATCTAATATTTCAGCTAGTTGCCAAGGCAGCATTTGTCATTTTAATTTAGTTACACGAAATACTACAATCATTAAAACTAATCAAATTAATAAGTTATATATAACATGTAAATAATAAATACAATTGAGAAACACAACTAAATTTTTTTTTTTTTTACTTTTTTAAAAATGAAAGTCAAAACAGGAAATATAAAAATTAAATCAAAAGCTAAATCTGTGATAATAAACACTGCTTTTAAGAAATATATGGAATGATTAGATTCCAGAGAAACGTCATCAATTAAAAATCTAGACAAAGCTTGAAACATGCGGTATTTGCGTCAGTAGTATGGACTGCTTATTTCAATGTGTCTTTCTGGAGTTCAGACGTGGTCACTATATGTTCACTGTTGTTGACATATTAGCAGAATGACATTAAATGGAAGCAATCCTGGAGTTATGAACATACATTGACTAGACAGTGTTGGTGTAAAACACTCACTCGTCTTCGTCTGGAGCACAGATATGCTCAATGCTCTGCTGAAACATCTGAACAACTCCTGTCACACGGCAGTGAGTTTGAGCAGGTGATGAAGATGAACTCTTTAATGAGCACTACCAACCTGCTCAGCTATAGCCACATAAACAGTCTTATCTAAAAATAGCTTACATTTCCCTAGCTAGCATTTTACAAGTTAGCACTGTTCTTACATTTAATGGTGTCGCTTCTCAGTTTCCTTCACTTACGCACTGTCACTGATCTTATAAATCAGAGCTGGAAAGCACACAAACATCTTCCCCATTCATTACAAGTGTCAATATGCTTTTCTTTTTCTCTGAGAATTCCCTCAGAAAGAACCTTATTACAAACCTTCAGAACACTGAACAAATATAATTAGTCTTCGCTTGTTCAGCAGGCAGAAGAAAACCATCTTCAAATCCCATTCTCTTGCATTAGATAGTATTTTCTGCTCTATTACTCTGCAATGTAAGTACTGAAAAAACCAAGGGACTGACAGAAATGAAGCAGGGCATCTGATGAGTGAACCGTTTAGGAGTAATTGTACCAGATCTGGCATCCTCACGAGCCTCATACAATGATTTGGAACATGCATTACATTTGAAGAAATTGTTAGCTGTTGATAGCCTTTCGTAGCCATTTTGCAACAAATGGGATACATTCAATTTGCCAGTTGCCCATTATGGTTGTATAGAGTCCAATGAGAGATGTTTCAAATGTGGGAAAACACAATTTTCACACTTATTTATACTTTACAGGCTCAAACTGAGGTGATGCACATTTGGGGTGAACACATGTTTTATTATTTATATTTCTCCTATTTGTGTGATTATTGGCAGATATTTCTGCTTTACTATCTAATACTGGAAGCTGGCTATCCTGATTCAATGCAGGCATGGAAAACCGTTTGTTTTTTATTATTGATTGTTGTGCTGAATAGATTGATCCTGGCATTTATGATGGCATTTAGCACTATATATGTTCAATTCTCTGGAAACACACACAATGGTTTGGAAGCAGTTTTATTTTTCATATCCTCCTCTGACTTCTTTTTAGACATATTTTAAAGGGGTCATGTGACGTTGCTAAAAAGAACATTATTTTGTGTATATGGTGTAATGCAATGTGTTTCTGCTGGTAAATATATTTTTTCCACATACTGTACATTAGTGTTGCCCCTCTTAGCTCTGTGTTTCTGAAACACGTCGATTTTTACAAACTTCATCATTCTGAGAAGCGAGGCGTGCTTTGATTGGCCAGTTATCTGGTGCGTTGTGATTGGCTGAATACCTCAAGCGTGTGACGGAAATATTACCTTATAGCCCCTCACGGTATACGTACAGGAAAATTGTGATGCCGTGTCAGAAAGTTCATTTTATCCCATTGGTTAACCAGAAAATTTCTCGTCAAGACAAAACTTAGGGCTGTGAGGTGGCATTTTTACACCGCGGTGGTAAAACAGTGGCGCGGTGTTGTGAAATATATATATATAATTCTGAAACCCAAAAATAAATAAATGAGGCTCATATCTATCAACAAACATAGTGTTTAAATTTCAGTGAACACTGCCTCCAAAAACACTAAAATAAATAATACAGTTAAATAGGAAAGTAGCCTTAGAGAAAGTTAAATACAGGTCTACCTCACGACGGCGCGGCGATAATAATCAATGCTGATTATAATGACTGTCTACACCAGATGCGCGATGTCTTTTTAAACACGACAAATCGGTCGCAGTAAACTGTCTCGTCCTATTTATGACGAACTGAAACTAAGTTAAAATGTCCTGTGGACAAACTCAACCTTGTGTTGCGACGCGGCGTCCGGTTTAGACAGGTTCACTGTTCCTCCACCGAGCAAGCGGGTGCGTTACTCCTCATCTGCTGCCCGCGCTCTCTGTGGAATAGGAATCGCGCCGTAAGCACCCACATTTCTTGTTACTCTTCCATTTACCGCGGTCTTATTCCGCCAATTTGGAGAAATCCTCACCAAACACACCTGATCACCGGGGCGTTTGCGATGACGTGAACTTGAAGACTTGTACAAACGCGGATCGGTGACATGAATGGAGATGATTCCAGATCAGCGATTTATTTTGGTTTCCCAACAAGGTCCATCGCTCATACGAAATAAATATGAAAAAACATATTTTCCTGCGCTCAAACCTGCCAATCTAAAGGAAGCTATTAAACGTCAGACTGGGACAATGCTAGTCAAAGAGGCTCGTGTTGGTAGCGCTCACTTCATATCAGGAAACGTTAAAGTCATCCTTTATCATCCCTTTCTGTTTGCTTAAACTGAAAGCCTGGATTGCATGAACAGTTTTCTGTAAGCTAGCAAGTTAATAGGTTGTAACGTAAATGCTCTGTGTCATGCTACAGACGTAGCCAGCTGCTATAGCCGCAACTAGCGCCAACATTGTGCAACAACGGTAGAGTTAAGCCTGATAAGTAAACAAATGTTTTCTGTAAACTGTAGACTGGTTTAATAGTTAGGTGAAGTTTGATATCTGGCATAAATTGTGACCTGTGGCATGCTACAGACTAGCAGATAGCAGACTACTTTACTTAGCGTTTTCACTCAACCAGTAGTCGTGTTGTAATCAATGGTGCAATTCTTTTTTGTAGGAGAGGCATACTTGACTCCAGTAGTCTGACTTTGTGCCCTCCTTGTTTGTGTAAAAAACAAAGCCAGACACCTAAGCGCTGGAAAGATACACACTCTAATATTTGGGTATCTTATCTATCTATAAGAACTTGTCTGTTTCTCCTTGAACAGCCTGTTATTAGCCGCGTATTTTTCTGACCCCAAGCTGCGCGCGCACCCAACCTAGGCTTCCGATGTTTACAAACATTGAAGGGGTCTATTGTGATGCCGTGTCATGGCGCGACGACACAAAAACAGTAAACCCCATCATAAACTAGAAATTTGTTGCATCCAGTGGGGACATAATTACTGATTATTATGACTTTTACTGTCTTTTTAAACATTACCATGCCTGCATTTGTGATCGGAGAAACGACAAACAAGTGCTACTCTACACTGCTCAAAACTCGTGTTTGAATAGTCAGTCGCAAATTCTTTAAATAAGAACACATACTTCCAGGCTGTGAGTCAGAAACGCCAGGACTGTCCTTGCAAAGTTGGAATTGCCCCACTTTATAGAAACAGCCTTTGAGCAAGACAGCATTGTAGGCTACTCTCCTGCCAGGTTCAGGAAATAGTCCTCCGTAAAATAGTGCTGTGCCGGTTGTAGCGGCATAACTTAACCACTGATTTCAGTTGTGTCCTCTTTTGGAAGCCCAATACTACAGCGAGAATAACAGTTACACCTTCTTTCTTTAGGTATACGACAACAAAACACAGGGCGGTGTTTTACAAATCTTCCCACACAGTAATGCCGGCAGCAACAACAATAGACATGCAGCGAGAACTGGGGGGGTGTTTGAATGAGCTGTTTTAGGTGGGCATGGGCGATTTTTTACTTTGATAAAGAATATCTCTTTGGTTTTAAGATTTTAGTCTTTGCAACTCCAGGGATCTTATCTATGCACAATCAGCTTGTAACACTCCAAAGATAAAGGAAACTTGAAATCATTTGACCCCTTTAATAGACTATTGCATTCATTTGAGCCCATCACATTTACTCATGGTGGTATTTTTAAATGGCTATTTCTGCTAATGAAGTCTGTCGTTAATGGATTAATTGAAGTACATGCAATACAAATGTACAAATATTCCTGCTAAACCAGGTTTGCTCTCTTTTTTCATTAGAAAGCTGAGGTTTCATTATTGCCATGCATAACCAGCTCAACACACTCTCACCGCATCTGGTTCTGGAAGGATGATGGATGGATGGGTTTTATGTGGCTGATGATGAAGTGGATGTCTGTCTGCTGTTTCTAGAGGCCTGTCCCACAGATATCAGGCTTGTTGAGTGCTGATCAGGCATCCATCAGTCCCGTCTTGCCATTTCACTGCCACAGATTTCTCCCTTCATCAGCCAGAAAACTACAGGGCAAACTATAAATCAATATCTAATCCCCTTTTAGTCTCATTATTTTGAGTTTAAATTGGCACCAGTGTTAATCAGTCAACATAATTACTGTTTGAAAATGTTCATTGATGATTCTAATGACGTAATGCTGATGAAAAAAATAACAGTGCTAGATATTACAAACACATTAACAATGTTTTTAAAGTCGAAAAATGTTATGATTTTCTAAAACGGTAGTCAGTCCGAAAGGGAGACTGTGTGAATGTAGCCTTTGAATGCAGTGATTTGTTGTGAATTTCAATTTCAGTGAATTTGCTCATCAGATATATGTTAATAGTTTCAATTAATTTCTCCACAGTTGATTGAAAACTTCTTAATACCAGGTGTTTCATTTTCCCTACAATTGCCCAGATGTTCAGCATAGATTAACTCAATGTTTTAGTATTTTTCCCAGCATGTATTTCTTTTCAACAGATAATCACTGTTGATTTTTCGTAGATGAAGCGATTTGATATACTTTAATAAGATGTTCTTTTCTAAACTACATTTCTCAAAATGACTCTTTCATCAATAACTGCTGCTCCACACGATTGATTTTGACTTGGATCAATTTTCTTCTACTGTGTAGCACAAATTACACATCATCCCGCTGAAAGAGAAATGAAAAACAGCTTTAAGGTTCGTTTGATAGGTTTAAGCTGGCCAAATTAATCTTCCAGCCTGGAAAGCTGGTCTTCAGCTGAAACTTAGACCTGCAAAGCTTTTAGACAAAGATGAAAAAAGTCAGAATATGTGTTTTATTATGTATCATATTTGATAAATCAAGTTTGTATGGCTCAAATTGTGTAATAAAATATAACATGGAGCTCAAAATAGAGGAAGATAAAACACCTCGATTTTATTCTGAGGCCCAAACTGAGCAAAAACATGCAATTTGGTCCAGATGCTGATTTTTATGTGGCTCTGTTTATATGGCCTCAATTAGATATTAATAACAGTGTAACAAATGTGTGTATCAAATATGATACAGTAGGCAAATTAGCTGCTGTTTTCCCTGTAAGCAGTTGAATTATTAGCTGGTTGGTTGTGGATTGGGGCTCAAGGAATATCATTGGTTGCAGGTTAATAACAAAGCTGTTCATTTTGCACAGTTTCACTCTTGTAAATGAGAGTAACATGTGTCCGGGTACTCTATGCCAGTCTCCTGTCAAACTTAACCACAATCAAACAACATGCTTCCCGTGTTCAACCCATATGACTCATTTAATGAAATTACATATTATAGGTCAAATCTATTCAGCCATAATTAAAGTGTCTGTTAGCTAAAAGGCATATTTTAAAGCATGATGGTTTTATCGCGGTAGCATCTTTGAAGTGGCTGAGGGCAGTAGGCGGTAATTGCTCATCAAGGTACTTGTTCCCTCAGGAAAGATAGATGCAGGCTTTTATCTGCGAGTTAATAGAATTTAAATTCCCTGTCATTAAAGTCCTGAAATTCTCACTGCAAAGATGGACGATTTAAATCTCACTTTCAGTTTAATGGAAGACCCCCTGCTGAAAGGCTTATATCACTGCAGAGCGCAGACAATGTTAATACAACTTTAGCTAATCATATAGTCATGTATTAATACCGTGAAACAAACATGTCACATTTTAACTTAGTTTAACTTTAACCCTTGTGGAATCATTAAAGATTATTGACCTTTCTTCTTCAACGTCATCTTTGTCTTCGTGTGCCTTGTTCCACACACCAAAGTGTGAATATACACTCACTGGCCACTTTATTAGGTACACCTTGCTAATACCGGGTTGGATCCCTTTTGCCTTCAGAACTGCCTTTATTATTAGTTGCATAGATTCAACAAGGTGTTGGAAACATTCCTCAGAGATTTTGGTCCATATTGTCATGATAGTATCACGCAGTTGCTGCAGATTTGTCGTCTGCACATCCATGATGTGAATCTCTCGTTCCACCACATCCCAAAGGTGCTCTATTGGATTGAGATCTGGTGACTGTGGAGGTCATTTGAGTAAAGTGAACTCATTGTCATGTTCAAGAAACCAGTCTGAGATGATTTGAGCTTTGTGACATGCTGCATTATCCTGCTGGAAGTACATCAGAAGATGATACACTGTAGTCATAAAGGGATGGACATGGTCAGCAACAATACTCAGGTAGACTGTGGTGTTTAAACGATGCTCAATTGGTACTAAAGGGCCCAAAGTGTGCCAAGAACATGTTCCCGACACCATTACACCACCACCACCAGCCTGAACCGTTGAGACAAGACATGATGGATCCATGCTTTCATGTTCTTCACGCCAAATTCTGGCCCTACCATCTGAATGCAGCAGAAATCAAGACTCGTCAGACCAGGCAACGTTTTTACAATCTTCTATTGTCCAGTTTTGGTGAGCCTGTGTGAATTGTATCCTCCGTGTCCTGTTCTTATCTGACCGGAGCGGCACCGCTGTGGTCTTCTGCTGCTGGAGCCCATCTGCTTCAGGGTTCGACGTGTTGTGTGTTCAGAGATGGTATTCTGCAGATCTTGGTTGTAACGAGTGTTTATTTGAGTTACTGTTGCCTTTCTATCATCTCTAACCAGTCTGTCCATTCTCCTCTGACCTCTGACATCAACAAGACATTTTCGACTGCCATACAACTGACGCTCACTGGATATTTTCTCTTTTTCTGACCATTCTCTGTAAACACTAGAGATGGTTGTGTGTGAAAATCCCAGTAAATCAGCAGTTATTGAAATACTCAGACCAGTCTGTCTGCCCCAACAACCACTCCACGTTCAGTCACTTCAATTGAACAGGTGTACCTAATAAAATGGCCGGTGAGTGTGTATACTGTCACACTTGACAGTAAATGCTTTTTTCACTCAAATACTGAGGTACTTGTACTTGAGAAGCAAGAGGACACAGCAGAGAGTAGCGAGGCAAGCAACGAGGTTTCTTTACAAAGGTACAGTAAATTAAGGAATTATATTTACTTCAGTACACCAATATGTTATCACGAATACTAATATTTCTTGTTCATCACTGTGTCAATGTTTTATTTGCAAGAATAACATGGTGACAAAGCGCTCTGTAGAGCAGTTTGTCTGTTTAGGGCTACTGTAGAAACATACTTCTGTGTAAGGGGACCTGCAGTGTATGCTCATTCTCATGTAATAAAAACACAACTATCCATTATGTAAGGTCATTATAAACCCCTGAAAACATAGTTGTGTATATGATATTGCATATATATAAATAAATCCTCCTAAATGTTACACGCTGCACCTTTAATTATGCAGTTTCTCAGAAAACGAGACTTCATGTCTTCATTCAAAATCTCAAATATAAATGTTAGTTAATTCAAGGATGTTTAGATATTTGAATAGGAAAACAAGACAAATATCCTGAGGAAGATTGCAATATTTAATGCTATGACTTCATGAACTGATGACTGCTCTGGTTTAAGACCTCTTTAGGCATTTTATGGCCTTTTTTTCAAGACGTGCAGAAACCCTGTTGAGTACAATACATTGTTTTGCTGTTTGATGCTGTGTCACCACTTGGGGCTCTATCTAAAATCTGGGTCCTGAAGTTAAAAACTAGTTGAGAACCACTGAAATATCTGTGATTAAGTGCTGAATATGATATAACACATATGAGAAAAATATTAAAAGTCCCACATCCATGCTGCTCCAGTTTTGTGTGGTTAGAAATGATGACTCTGAGCATTTTGCTTGTTTGCTGCACAGCACCTCATTCTGCCATTCTGCGCTGTCATGAGGATTTATTCCACACGGGCTCCTTCTATTCTCAGCAAGACGGATGTAGTGCTGTGCTTGTATTTACATATTCCTTATTTATTACGTGACTAGGAGTAGCGACGATAATTTGGCATATTATTCACAAATCTGCTCGCAGCTTCACACAGCAGTGTGCAGAAAATATCCACCATATGGAGACTCTCTTAAAATAGGTTAGGACTGTAAAATGTTTTCCCACAGGAGCATGGGAACAGGTCAATGAAAATAAATGGTGTTTTAACTAGACAAAGACTTGGCAAGGGGCAGTTAAGCCTCTGTATAAACTGCAACAAGTGAAAGGACATTTTGTACGTTTCTTAGTTTTTGTTGCTCCGCACACTGTTATTGCATACTGCAGCGATTGACTGATGTATTTTATTTTTTTGTAATTAGACCTTGCATTGATACTTGCTAAGCGATAATTGTATTGTTACGGAATCAACAGAGGCGGCATGTGGATCCATCTGTGAAAGCTTTATTCAAGGGCGTGATCATAAAACAGGAATAGGTCGACAACAACAACAGGAATAGTTCAAGCAAGACAAGAGAGTATCCAAAGAAATGCGCGAGTCAGTCGACGGCGAACAGAATCCTGAGGGCGAGGCAAACGGGGAATCCTCAAGACGAGCTAGAGTACAGGCGAGGTGCAAACACAGTCCGAAACAGCAAGGCAAAGGGTCATTCCGAAACAGGCCATAAACTTCAGGGCAGGCGGAGATCAGACCGATGCGAGAAAACAGGGAAGGATCAAGTCACGGGTAAACAGACTAAGAACAAGGCTAAACTAGACACTGGGAACTGGGAATGGCTCTGTAAAGTAGCTATCGCTATACAGTGATAGATGCTAAACAATACTCAGCAGTTTGAGAAGGATCTGGGGGGGTGTAATATAGTGTGTGTGATTGGCTACAGCTGTGTGCAATCAGTGCAATGGATGATGGGTAATGTAGTCCAAGGTAACATGAAACAGTTTGTGTAGTTTGAGAGTCAATATAATGGAAGGGCGACCTCTGGTGGCAATCGAATGGTAGTCCACAGACTAGTAAGACCAGTAGACCGGATCCATGACAATTAGAGTATTATTGTTATACAATATATATACTGTTTTTTCTAGGGTTGTTCCGATTCCGATACTAGTATCGTAAAATCCTCCAATACCACAAAAAATGATGGCATCGGTATCGGCGAGTACTTGAACCCACGTTACAATCTGATACCATGTTCTTACATGAGACCTATAGTTATGCCCACTAGCTTTGCTCAATGCTGCAAATCGGAAATCAGCTCTTCTTCGCTGCTCAGAATGCAAACACAGGAAGCTGTGCTGTGTTGCTACAAGCAACCACTATTTAGATCAGCGAAGAAGAAATACAAAATACAAACATGCTGGCACATTGCCAGTAAATCACTCGCATATGTAACTAGGTGAATGCTGATATTATTAGCTGTGGATATATATTTATACCAAGTGGATGCTGCACACTGGTGGTGGTTTAGGAGAGACCCCCCACATGATTGTAAAGTGCTATGAGTGTATAGCAATACACAATACAGTGCTATATAAATGCATCCTTCATTCATTAATTCATTATCAGCAGAAGCTCTGAAGTGCAGGTGATGTGATTTAAGCCTTTGTTTCTCCTGCTGTTTCAGCCCAATCCATCGATAACAGTGTTTCCTGTGAACCCTGACTTTCTCTCTTCCTTTTCCTGCTTCTCTCTCTCTCCTCGTTCTTTCCTCAAATGTGAGGAATCGTTCCTGCTCTCCTTGACTTCTCTCCACGCTGCTCCACTCCGCTGACCTCCTGCTGTTGAGGAATAAGGCTAATGTCTGATCAGTTAGTGTTAGGGTTAGGGTTAGGTTAGGGTTAGGTTAGGGCCACTCCGCTGACCTCCTGTTGAGGAATAAGGCTAATGTCTGATCAGTTAGTGTTAGGGTTAGGGTTAGGTTAGGGCCACTCCGCTGACCTCCTGTTGAGGAATAAGGCTAATGTCTGATCAGTTAGTGTTAGGGTTAGGTTAGGGTTAGGTTAGGGCCACTCCGCTGACCTCCTGCTGGTGAGGAATAAGGCTAATGTCTGATCTGTTAGGGTTAGGGTTAGGGTTAGGTTAGGGTTAGGTTAGGGCCACTCCGCTGACCTCCTGCTGGTGAGGAATAAGGCTAATGTCTGATCTGTTAGGGTTAGGGTTAGGGTTAGGTTAGGGTTAGGTTAGGGCCACTCCGCTGACCTCCTGCTGGTGAGGAATAAGGCTAATGTCTGATCTGTTAGGGTTAGTGTTAGGGTTAGGTTAGGGTTAGGTTAGGGCCACTCCGCTGACCTCCTGCTGGTGAGGAATAAGGCTAATGTCTGATCTGTTAGGGTTAGGGTTAGGTTAGGGTTAGATTAGGGCCACTCCGCTGACCTCCTGCTGGTGAGGAATAAGGCTAATGTCTGATCTGTTAGGGTTAGGGTTAGGTTAGGGTTAGGTTAGGGCCACTCCGCTGACCTCCTGCTGGTGAGGAATAAGGCTAATGTCTGATCAGTTAGTGAAGGCAGAGGCAGTGGAAGGTTGAAGCTGCTGTAATTTCAGCACTTAGACTGTGTCTGAAGGGTGTTCATTCATCATGTTCATATGCTCTGACACGGTCACACATTATCACACACTCCTGTGCTGTCTCTGTTGGGTCACTGTTGTTAATCTGTCTCTTCTGAATTGGTCTCTTTAAGTTAAATTAAGTGCCGTGTCCCAGCACGGACATTTAGCTCCTGCTATCAAGTGTAATTCTATCTCCATTTGATTTGTTGAGGTGGACACGGCCACCGTCTCTGACATGTGAAATCCTGGGCCAGCAGTTTTTGATTTTAATCTAACAGAAGAGGTCTTGCAGTAGGGTTTCACAATGCTAGAATGTATAACTTCAGTACAAAACATTGACAATTCTGGATATTTGATACCATTTTAGATAGAACAGGGAAATAATGCAATTAAGACATTAAGGGCATAACATTTTTAAAGTAAGTTAATTTACTTTTGACCATATAGTCGAAGTATTGACTGATTGTTGTCTGCGATTTCTATGCTAGTTTTAATTTCTATTTTGAACAGATCATTTTTTATTATTCAAAATAGACATTGTGGCCGTAAATTAACAATTTGTACCCACAATTTCTTAATATTTAGCCATGTTTGATTAATTAGTCTCCCTGTGGCCATGTTGTACTAATTTGCTCCCTCATTTTATTTAAATCATGGCCACGTTTTGTTTTATTTTTATTTTATTTTGTTATATGTGCATGCAAATGACAGAGACAGTGGAAAGTGAAAGATAATATTATATTTTTTTAATGCATAATGCCATCCCAGAAATATGTTTACATTGTGTTAGCAGTGTCAATATTACAATACTTATTTTTTCTTTGACAATTGTTTTACTCTTTTTATATATACAAAATTGAATTGTATTTTTTTTTTTTTTTTTTTTTTACTTTTGTTTTTGTAATGTAAATCATGGTCATGTTGTACTAATTAATTCCCTTTTAATTTAGTTCAATCATGGTTTGAGTGTTTTTATCTCACATGGGGGCCACTAACAGAGCCAAATGGAAAATGAAAAATAATCTTAGAATTGTATTATACATAATACCATCTCAGAAATAATTCTGCATAACTGTGTAGTATAATATGTGAAAAAAGGTACACAATCTGTCACTGCAGTACCTTTTCAGAAGGTACACATTTGTCCATATGTTTTTACAAATGCACACATTAGTACCTAAAGTGTAGATAATAGTTCCTAAAAGTGTACCGTATGAAAAGGTGCCATCCCAGTGACCGCTTTTGTACCTTTTTTTCTGAGAGCGTAGCTGGCAGGAGTGTTTAGCCTGATCTTCAACTCTACAGACAAGAACCGAGACAGACCAGCAGGTGCTAATGTGACCACTGCTGCGTTTATGTGTGTATGAGATAGAAAAAGCTCAAATTATCACTTTTGTACTGTATGAACATAATTGCTTTAGACAGTGAAATAGCAAACCAAGCTATAATATGCTATGACATCTTTTTATGATAAAAGAGTTGATGTACTATGAAAACTCACAGCTTGACAATCTAATCTCAATATGAACTCTTTCTGTATGTCAACAATTGTCTATATTTGTATTTATCCTAAGGCATTTTAGGAATATAACTGGGCCATCTGAACAAAATAATCAATATAAATCAGTCTGGAGGATAATGTTACTCTGAGGCTAGTGTTAGCTTTCCAAGGAGCTCATGATCACAGACCATTATTCACACCGGTAATCTGTAATCATAACTGACTGCAAGAAACAGCATTTACCTCCCATCAGATGAAATGTTCCTCATCCTCGTAGAGCTCAATGGACAGGTTTTATCTTCATCATATCACATCAGATATACTGACAGATTTCACATTCTTTCATGTTCAGAATTCACTCTCTCTTAATTCATTTGAGTCTGAGAGTCTGTGTGTGGAAAGAGAGGCAGTGAATGGACCTTTGCTATTAAAGCAGCGATATGTTTGGTGCACAGCACTGGAGCCACTGTTTAGAATTGCAAATGCATGAACTTGTCCACATCCATGACAGGCTTTACTGGCTCCGTCTCCAGCATGCCACTGAGTCTCCGAGTCTACCAATCTTCTTCAAAATACAGTATATTATTATGTATTCCACAGACTCTTGTGAAAAAGAACTGTGCATAATTGTATTATATGTGCACTTGCAGTGTACTCGTTAAAAGTACATAAAAAAACTACAGTGAAATTAATGAAAAAAGGCACTTAAATAGGCACTTAATACATAAAAACACTTAAATAGGGTCCATTAACACACTTAAGTACACTTTAAAAAATGCACTTTGCAACCATTGTACATTTTAAATCATTGTTTTTTAATAATCATTTGTCTTTCTGTAGACTGACTTTGACGCGTTGACTCCAGAAAACAAACGAATCTGCTCATGCGTTTTAGCTCTAAATGTTATTCGATATTACATTAAAAATAACTTAACTTTTAATGTCCCGTAGTATATTTAATTTTTAGATTACACTTTAACCATATTTTTAAAGACAATCGCCGTAATACTGAAATTATTTATAAAGATTTATGTAGCCTATAAAGGTCATACTATTAACATGGAATTAACTGTGTGCTGCAACTGCATTCAGTTCACACACTAAGTCCCTGTGTGTAACATGTAGTGATTGGTCTAAAGTGACGGCGCAGGTGCACCAGGGCGTTTCCGAGACCACTTTTGCTAGTTTACAGGGAAAACGTTGGCATGTTTGTGCACTGCCGAGGTCTGATGCTGAGTGAATGGTCTGTGGCCCACCCAGAGGCAGTATATTTTCAGTTCCTCTTTAAAAACAAAAAAATAACAGGAACTATTGACTTTAGACTTTAGAACAGGTTTGAGTTGGTCATGTCCCCCCCCCCCCCCCTTTGTGCCCATGAGCGCACAAATGGGTGCAAATGCATTTGATATTTAAACAACACGTGCATAGGACGGGAAAATGAGAACTGAGTCGGGAAGAAACTAGCAAAAACACTTGTGCCGTGCCTTCGCCGCATTGCGCCGGGTGAATGATAGGGCCCTATATTCTTTGAAGTATGCTGTTTTCCTTATAAGTGTAGTATTTTTTTATTTTTGTTTATTTTTACAATATAAAGAAAGAAAGTCTTACACGTGTGGAGTAAAATGAGGAACAGATTTGTAATTTGTGGGTGAATTTAAGGAATCAGTTGAGTATTCAACAGAACATGGCTGATTGGATTTTATATGTTAAATAGTTTAGTTTTATATGTAAAATATTTGTTGCAAGATTATATATTTTAAGCAAGAAGCCACACTAGTAGAGCAGAACAGGAATAGTTCAGCTCCTTTGAATTCCAGGAGGTTCTCTATCTTCCTGAGATTGAGTTTTTCAGCTGTGTATGGAAAATGAAACCTCTGTACTGTATGATAAACTCTTCGAGACGATCCTCACAGACTGTAATGAGATCAGTCCAGAGGTCTGTCATTCCAGGTATTACTTCACTTCAACGACTGATCAGGAAACCAAAGTCAGCTGTCATAAACGCTTGTGGCCACATCCATAAACTCCTGCTCACCCTTGACCTCTAAATAGAAAAATGCCATTCAGTTTATGAAAGAGAAAAAAAGCACTTCATTATCAAACAGAAAAGCATTTCATGTTGTATAATTCTGCACTTTTGCTTGCAGATTTCACCACTTATTATTACAGAATTAATATTTTTCACGTCATCGGGTAAAAGCTGACATTCCATGTCTAAAATAGACTCTATATGAGGGGCTGGTGGATCTGGTACTCGGCGTGCTGCAAACTTTTGTCGTTTCCTTGGAAACTGAGTTGTCTTGTCCGTTCCCCTCCCCTCACGTGTTTTGTGTTTTTATGCAGCACACTCTCACACTCCAAACATGCGGCGTGTGAAAGAGTCTATTCAGAGTAACCCCCCCGCTGCCATCTCCTGACATGACTGTGTGTAAGACGCATGCTATAATTACAGCAGAAGCGCTCTCTGTTCGTCGACTTTCAGCCTTCAGCAACAACAAGGTCATTCAGTCACTGGTGGCCTGCGTACTGTGAGGACAGATCTCATTACACACATTACACACAAGAGCCTTATAAAACACTAGAACCATTCATTTAACTCGTTAATTTAGTTTGTTTTATTATATTCAATTATGCATGTACACCACCATTCAACACACGGCTTTGTTAGAAACCTCTTCTGCTCACAAAGCTTGCAATTATTTGATCAAAAAGACAGTAAAAACAGTAATATTGTGAAATACTATTACAATTTAAAATAACTGTTTTCTATTTGAAAATATTGTCAACTGTGATTGATTTCTGTGATATAAAGCTGGATTTACAGCATCAATACTCCAGTCTTCAGTGTCACATGATCCTTCAGAAATCATAATAATATGCTGATTTGCTGCTCAAGAAACATTTCTGTTGATATTAAATAAATATTAAACAATTTTGTGCAAACAGAGATACATTATTTTTAAATGTCATAAGAACACTTTAGTCTTATTTAATTATAAATATATTCACTGTCACTTTTGATCAGTTTAATGCATCTTGAATAAAAATGTATTTAAACAAAATATAATGATGTTTATACTTCTGTTAACGTATAAAGACAAATCTCTGCTATGATTTTAATGCCTCAATGTTAAACCACACTATAGTACACTATATAGTGCTATTAATCATTTAAATGATCCCTTTATTCCATCATGATTTTCTGTCTATGCGAATACATAATACTATACGTTTTATCATCTTATATATATATATATATATATATATATATACATAATCTTTTCATTTAAATAAGTGGTACCATTAGGTATTATGGAGTTATACATAGCTTTGCAAAACTGAATTCACCGATCATCTTCCGGTCTTTATTAAGTGATGTCTCTCACCTCAGTCTTCTCCGCTTGTGAAAACACTGCATAAGTGCTCACTGTTTATTTGAGCTGCTCAATTAATACCCATTTATCTCTGAACTGGAAACAAATCTGACTGAACTAACACATCTAATGTAGAAAAATAGAAACAATTCGATGGTGAATGTAGCACTAACAAGCTGTTGAGAGTGCTCAGAAATGTACTCGCCCTCAGTTTGTATCTTCATCTGAACAGATTTGGAGAGATCTAGCATTACAACACTTGTTCACCAATGAATCCTGAATGGGTGCCATCGGAATGAGAGTCATAAACAGCTGATAAAACATCACAATAATCCACAGTCCATCCGTTAATGTCTTGTCAAGTGAAACGCTGTGTGTTTGTAAGAAACAAATCAATCATTAAGACATCTGAACATCACGGCACAAGTCTGTATCACGTAATAACGCTTCATCCAGTGATAAAGCCGTGTGGTCTGAATCAGGAGAGAAACATGTACAGATCAAGTAAAAACAGCCCAAGCAGCTCTAAACAAATATGTGTGTGTGTGTGTGGGGGGGGGGGGGGGGTCCATTGGTGAACAAGTGATGTAATGCAAATGCTAATTTCTTCAAATCAAGTCTTGGATGGACGGTAGGTGAGTACATTTTTCAGCTAATTTTCATATTAGGGTAAAGTCTTCTTTTAAGGAAGAATACTAAATTGTGCCACTTGCAGTCATATCATAATTAGTCATGGCTGGTTAGTTAGAATGAGATTTAGTAATTTAACATGGAAAGTGTTTTTGTAAAGGTTTGTTGTAAGTAATTGTGTAAACTTAGTCTTGATGTGATGAGTGTTCTGGTTGGTGTATTTGGATATTGTATAATTCAAATTAATTTTCACCCTGTAAATGCAGCACAATAAAAGTTGACGGTTTTTATGGAATATTGGAGAGAAAAAATGTAGTTCTTGATACAGCTCAATATTTTTTGGCGTTCTCTCATCACTCTATCATCTGGCAGGTTTGCAAAAGGAAATGTATTTATTTTTAAAGTCTGATATAATGAGCAGAATGCATAATTCGGGCTTAATTATGAGATTTAAAATTGATGTTGCCATTACAATCCTGACAGTTAATTAATAAGAAAACCCAATCCACTGATGCGTTGCTACAGAGATCATCGTGATTTACGATGATTAGTCTTTGACCGTTTTAAAGGCTCATTGATCTGTTCATAATCTCCATTTAATTTAATCATGTTCTCTTGTATTCATTCCATTTGAATCAGCTCATCTGTTTTAACAGGAAATGTGATTAGACTGCCATTATGGTTTTATCCATATCTCTCATCAATCAGATGCTTGCAATAATCAGATAGATACAGTTTATCAGTCAATTTAAATAAACCAGGGACATTATGCAGATGCATGGATAAATGAGAAATTATCTCTGAACAGGGATCATAAGCATCTTGATATTTAGATTTAGGAAGGAATATGAACTGTAGCTGCATTCGATGTTTAATCTTGTGCTGGTCTGTTGCATTGTTATATTAGTAAAAATCATCTCAATAATTAATTTACTGAAAACGTCCTCTTTTGCTGAATGCATTTTAAGACCGTTCATGACATTTCAAGAGATTTCAAAAGGTTTGTGACCTTCACGTTTCATTTGCTGCCGTGTTGTAACAACTGTGGCTTTTATTCAGGATGAAAACGAACTGATTCCCAATTTTTGTATATACTTTGTAGCATTGTGTTAATGTAAATGTACTTTATTCAGAAGTTACAGTTGAAAGATTTTAAAGGAATGATGATTTTGTTTGCTCATCAGAACAGATGTGGAGAAATGTAGCATTGCATTACTTTCTCACCAATGGATGCTCTGCAGTGAATGGGTGCCGTCAGAATGAGTCCAAATATCTTATAAAAACATCACAATAATCCACAAGTAATTCACACCATCAATTAATGGCTTGTGAATCCAAAAGCTGCCTGTAAGGAACTAATGCATAATCCATAATAATGCTTAAATCATAATTCCAGTGAAACAGTCCATCCCTTGTTGTCCTTTCACATCAAAATCCTCCCACATATTTGTTTATAACTCTTTTAGCTTGTAAACAGTGCTTGATCTGTGCATATTTATTTTCTGATTCAGACAAGCTTTTTCACTGAAATATTATAGAAACATTATAGAGGAGGCAATGGTTTAATGTTAAAAACATCTAAATTATGGATTTGTTTTCCCAATACATAGATTTTTGCTTCACGTGATGTTCATTGATGGACTGGAGTGGTGTGGATTATTGTGATGTTTTTATCAGCTGTTTGGACTCTCATTCTGACGGCACCCATTCACTGCAGAGGATCCATTGGTGAGAAAGTGATGTAATGCTACATTTCTCCAAATCTGATGAAGAAACAAAATCATCTAGATCTTAGATTGTGTGAGGGTGAGGACATTTTCAGCAAATTTTCATTTGTAGGTGAACTATTACTTTAAATCAATCAGATTTGTGTTCCTTGGTCAAAGATTGTAAGCTCGACCTTCGGATGTCCTATTTTTCATGGGTTCGATGTCTAACGTAGGCTGTGCTGAGTGTGATAGTTTTAAATAGAAAGCCTCTACAACAGCAGTCAATGTGATCAATACATCTATACGAGGTGAGACTCCTGAAGATCAATGATGAACAATGTGTTAAAGACATAGAAGTAATGCCTCCATATAGCACAGTAGAGACTATATATTGCATTCATGTTAAATGTAAATGCTGATGTTGCTTTCATTTTATTTTATTCAAATCATATTTATCCGCAGTAAGAAGAACAGCATAAATGAATCGTATAATAAATTATAAATATATTTTCCACACAGCACTAGATGTGTAAACATAGCTTCTTTTGTCCTCAGTTGTAAGTCGCTTTGGATAAAAGCGTCTGCTAAATGACTAAATGTGAATGTAAACACATTAATGAATGCTTAGTGAAGTTAAAATGAATGTTAGTGTAACTGAAAGAGTGCACTTAGGCAAAGGCTTTTTAGGGACATGTTTATATGTATACAATTTCCACAAAATCTCACATTTTAATCACTCTTATCTTTATTTCACCTGCATAATGAGAATGCAAAGAATTCTCACTCCCACAACATTAGGACATAAATCAATATGGCATAATCAGGAATATGCAATAGCAGCGAACACCCTGAATCTTGGGCTTTCTTGCACTTTTCATAAAAACAACTTGGAAAAGCAAGTGTACAAGCGAAACACTAATTATATGCCTGTCGCCAAGCCAAGCAAAATGTTATTTTTTTCTGTGAAAATGTGAAGCTAATTACAATGATTAAGTACAGCGATTGCTAAGCTATGACATGAAAGACCCAACACATAGCTGATCATTTGCAAGAATTCATGCCTATAGATAGAATTCACCACAGAAAAGTTGTTTCAAACAGGTTTATGAAGTTATGACAAATAATTAATTACTACACTCGATTGTAGAAATTAAAAATAGGCAGCTTATACAGTTTCCTGAATGAACTAGAAATATTTAGTAGGGATACTTAATATTACATAAATCCGTTTTCTTACTTGCATTGTAATATAGCACGGGGATAATGAAGCGGTCTCCTCCATTTGTTCCTGTATCAGGGCATGTATCAGGTCATGGTGTTCTGACTGTGAGGACTCTCTCTACTGAGCTTCTGTTCTTAGGGCTCAAATCTCAGCGACAGCCTGGCGCTTCACTGCTACAGTATACTCTTTTACTGTGCAGCAGAGCAGTACGTGGTGCCCTGTCATTGCTTAGACAACTATTATGAAATATCGCTCACATTTTCTTCTTTGTCACACGGTTTTAGAGGATATGCACGGTCAATTATATCATTTATATTCAAGGTTACATTTAACAATAAGATTAAAATGGACTTTTCGCATTAAGGCTCCTTTCACACACACACACACACACACACACACACACACACACACACACACACACACACACACACACACACACACACACACACACACACACACACACACACACACACACACACACACACACAGGCCTATATATATATATATACACACAGAAAGTTTGTGAACCCCTTGCAGAATCTGTGAAGATGTGAGTAATTTTAACAAAATAAGAGAGAACATACAAAAGGCATGTTATTTTTTTATTTAGTAATGAGTAAGATATTTTACATAAAAGATGTTTACATTTTGTCCACAAGACAAAAAAAAAAAAAGCTGACATTATTAAAATAACCCCCTTCAAAAGTTCTTAATACTGTGTGTGGTTACGTGGATGATCCACGACTGGTTTTAGTTTTGTGATGGATGTTCATGAGTCCCTTCTTTGTTCTGAACAGTTAAACCGAGCTCTGTTCTTCAGAAAAATCCTCCATGTCATGCGGTATCTTCAGTTTTCCTGCATCTTTTGCATATTTGAACCCTTTCCAGCAGTGACTGTATGATTTTGAGATCCATCTTTTCACACCGAGGACAACTGAGGGACTCAAACACAACTATTAAAAAAGTTTAAACATGCACTGATGCTCCAGAGGGAAACACCATGCATTACGAGCCAGGGTGAAGGATGAAGGATGTCCCAATTTTTCGTATTCTGTAGAAATATACTTTTTTTCCATTTAGTATTGCTCTTTGGAAGCTGCAGAAGATACTTCCATGTTTCCCCAGAAGACAAATTAAGTACAATTTATCTTGATCTTCAAATTCAAAAAGTTTTCTGTTTATGCATCATATTTCCTCCAGGAGCACCAGTGAATAATGTGGGTAATCTCTCTCTCTCTCTCTCTCTCTCTCTCTCTCTCTCTCTCTCTCTCTCTCTCTCTCTCTCTCTCTCTCTCTCTCTCTCTCTCTCTCTCTCTCTCTCTCTCTCTCTCTCTCTCTCTCTGCTCTCGCTCTCTCTCTCTCTCTGCTCTCTCTCTCTCTCTCTCTCTCTCTCTCTCTCTCTCTCTCTCATACCATTGTACTCTTGCATCATCATAACTGTATGGCAGTTACATGATTTCACTTTGAGTATGTGCTTGTCATGAGTGATGAGTGGAGTGATTATGTGATATACAGTCCTTTAGCGGGAAGAGAAACATAACTGTGACTTTTTATCTCACAATTTAGAAAATAGTAAGATTTGTGAGATAAAAAGTTGCTTATCTATGTATCATCATCGTCTGTGGCAGAAGTAAACTTGTAGAGTAATAAGCTTGTGTGATTGTTTTAAGCAAGAACATTGTTAAACAATACAAAAAAATACAAATAAATGACTTGCAGAATTCTTCTGTAACTTATGCCCCCAAATATCACGTACCATCTTTGACTTTTGAAACGTGCTATAAAGCTTTAGTCTAGTTTATGTCCAGCTCTCATAAAGTTGGTTAAACTCATAAAGCATCACTCTGGCGCTGGTGTCTGTCGGTAAGGGTTAACGGAGGGCAGGGTCCGCACGCGCTCGGCACTGATAGGCCAGTGTACGGTGGTCTGCTAGCGGCTCTCCTCAGCTCCTCCTCCGGGCAGCAGTGATTGCTCGCCGGCCTGAGTTCCTCCTCCGCGGTCCGACGGGACTGAATCATGTAATTAATGCTAAAGTTGCGGACTTCGCTCAGAGCATTAAAACCGCGTAACCCTGGCGCAGATAGTTGTTAGTGTTCACAGTCTGATTTTGGCAGCTCTCTGGGTCGGTTTAACATGAGGAAACGGACTTTTAGCGAGTTTTAATATGCTGCGACTTCTCTTACGCGAGCTGTCAATCATAACATCTGGATCGTGCGCGCGCTGGTCTTCCCGGCAGGTAAGAGCGAGACTGTTACAGTTTATTTTCTTCACGATGTTGAAGGATGTTGAACGTCAGAGATTGTTTTGGAGGAATGCACTGTAGATATTAGCACATACTTGAGTACGCGAGATTTAAAAGGCAAACCTGAGATGCAACAGGTTACTGTTGTGGAGACTTCAGAATCACATGCACTGTCACTTGTGCTCAATGCTCAGGACATTTGCGCATTTATTTGTGTATTTAAGCAGTTCCCTGGAATGCTAGATTCTGATCGGTCGGTTGCAGCATTCATCAGTCAAATGTTTCTTAATAATGAACAGTGCACATAGCAAGGGCAACTGTTTCTTTGTGGTCTCTAAGCACGCTTAAATTAGCTGAAATCAGTATTTCAGGTCCATGCATTTAGTTGTTTGTTTCAAACTAAGTATAGCATTAGTTTGATATAGTGTTTTTGTCAAAACAAGCTGATTTTGATGCAGTGGGGTCATCATTTATTTACATATTTAGCAAATATAATTTTAGCACTCATGAAACACAAGTACACTTCAGCATGCTTTTAAAAATAATACATTATATGGAAATAATTTAAAATAATATATAATAAGTATACTTGCATGTGAACTGCATGTATTTTTTTCGGACACTTGCATGCTACTTACAATTAAATGAACATTTATTATAGTTTGCATTTATATTAAATTTAATTAAATTAATAAAAAAATGACCCACCTACGTAGAACTTTAAGTACATCTTTATGTGTAATTTCATAATTGCTTCTGATGTCTTTGAAATATGGTTAAGTTACTGCTGAATGCACTGACAAGCATTTATGATAAACTAAAATATACTTTAATTTAATTTATATTGAAACCTGTATGTCAGGTGTTTAAATAAATGTAGTACATTTAAAATATATTGACTTTAGGTGTAATGTCAAATAACACACTACAGTTAAAATTATAATCAATTGCATTGATTATATGTGATTTAATATTAATAAGTGTGGTAAAAATAAGTGTACTTATTTAAAGCACATCATTACAACAATTATTACACTTTAAAATACACTTTAGAGTAAAACAATTAATTTGACTATTTCAAAACTACAAACCCGATTCCCAAAAAAGTTGGGACACTGTACAAATTGTGAATAAAAAAGGAATGCAATAATTTACAAATCTCATAAACTTATATTTTATTCACAATAGAATATAGATAACATATCAAATGTTGAAAGTGAGACATTTTGAAATGTCATGCCAAATATTGGCTCATTTTGGATTTCATTAGAGCTACACATTCCAAAAAAGTTGGGACAGGTAGCAATAAGAGGCCGGAAAAGTGCATAATATCATCCAAAGATTCAGAGAATCTGGAACAATCTCTGTGCGTAAGGGTCAAGGCCGGAAAACCATACTGGATGCCCGTGATCTTCGGGCCCTTAGACGGCACTGCATCACATACAGGAATGCTACTGTAATGGAAATCACAACATGGGCTCAGGAATACTTCCAGAAAACATTGTCGGTGAACACAATCCATCGTGCCATTCGCCGTTGCCGGCTAAAACTCTATAGGTCAAAAAAGAAGCCATATCTAAACATGATCCAGAAGCGCAGGCGTTTTCTCTGGGCCAAGGCTCATTTAAAATGGACTGTGGCAAAGTGGAAAACTGTTCTGTGGTCAGACGAATCAAAATTTGAAGTTCTTTTTGGAAAACTGGGACGCCATGTCATCCGGACTAAAGAGGACAAGGACAACCCAAGTTGTTATCAGCGCTCAGTTCAGAAGCCTGCATCTCTGATGGTATGGGGTTGCATGAGTGCGTGTGGCATGGGCAGCTTACACATCTGGAAAGGCACCATCAATGCTGAAAGGTATATCCAAGTTCTAGAACAACATATGCTCCCATCCAGACGTCGTCTCTTTCAGGGAAGACCTTGCATTTTCCAACATGACAATGCCAGACCACATACTGCATCAATTACAACATCATGGCTGCGTAGAAGAAGGATCCGGGTACTGAAATGGCCAGCCTGCAGTCCAGATCTTTCACCCATAGAAAACATTTGGCGCATCATAAAGAGGAAGATGCGACAAAGAAGACCTAAGACAGTTGAGCAACTAGAAGCCTGTATTAGACAAGAATGGGACAACATTCCTATTCCTAAACTTGAGCAACTTGTCTCCTCAGTCCCCAGACGTTTGCAGACTGTTATAAAAAGAAGAGGGGATGCCACACAGTGGTAAACATGGCCTTGTCCCAACTTTTTTGAGATGTGTTGATGCCATGAAATTTAAAATCAACGTATTTTTCCCTTAAAATTATAAATTTTCTCAGTTTAAACATTTGATATGTCATCTATGTTGTATTCTGAATAAAATATTGAAATTTGAAACTTCCACATCATTGCATTCTGTTTTTATTCACAATTTGTACAGTGTCCCAACTTTTTTGGGAATCGGGTTTGTATATATATAAGGGTAAATGTAAATAAAATGTATTTTTTTGTAGTCTAATTTGTTTTGTCCATCACAGTCTGATTGTCGATGTTGTTCAGGAGGTTTTAGATGGCGTGGACATGATCCAGCACCCAGACTTTGACTTGGTTTAAGAGCAGCAGCAGGTTTAAGGGGCCCTTAAGGGGCCGTGTATTTTTGTGTGGACATATCTCTGAGCCCTCATTTTCGCTTTCTACTAAGGAGGCCATCCATGTTGTAGATGAAGATATTGTTTTTGAAATACAGCAGGGATTGTGTATCAGAATGTCTCAGTCTCAGTTGGGCTTCTTCTTCTCTCTCTCTCTCCCCTCTCTCTCTCTCTCTCTCTCTCTCTCTCTCTCTCCTCTCTCTCCTCTCTCTCTCTCTCTCTCTCTCTCTCTCACTCTCTCTCTATCTCTCTCTCTCTCTCTCTCTCTCTCTCTCTCTCTCTCTCTCTCTCTCTCACACACACACACTCACACAAACACTCAGGCTATTGTTGCTTTTGTAACACTAGCTCTTCCCAGCTGTCGACTGGCACATGGTAATCTCTCTGTGTGTTTCACTCCGAGTTGTAGAGCAAAGCTGCATGTGTGTGTGAACAGGTGTCTGAGCTAATATAACGATTTCATTTGTTGGACTTGTGTATGTTATGCAGCTAGATGCTAAATGATGCTCAATCATCATGTTGTTTGAAATGATGAGATACTGAAGAAATGCAGGACAGTTTTGAAGTAAATCTGTGTATTAATACACTCGTGGAAGCACGTGGCCATCTTTACTCCACAGGAAGAGTCTGTGGATGGATCATGTGTGTTAATGTCTATCAAACCTCCGCAGCCTGCTGTATTTACAGGATGAGTGCACACGAGTAACTTCCACCACACTTAACCAGTGAATTACACAGACCTTCCTCTTCAAAATCCCACCAACATATCCCTGACAGCATTTCTCAGGACACCTGCAGTGTTTCAGTGATATCTGTCAGGAAGAGGCGTTTTCTGTGTGCTCTTCCTTAAAATCACTTACAGCACCCTTGAGTTTTTATTTTCAATGTTAACTGTACTGTTTATGCACTTATGAAGGAGTCATGCTTGACATTTTTACTATTCTGTAGCAGCAAGAGTATAATATATAGATAACGCATCAGTTACACACCTAATGCACATCCTTTGCTCTTCACGGTGCTGTTATGTGTAGTTGGTGCACTTTGCTGATAATCGCTGTATTGAGTTACAAAATTACTAAAACAGGTTGAAGAGATTTACTAAACGCATTACAAAAAGAAAACATGAACTTATAAATAAAATAAAACAGTACACAATAAAATGTATTAAGTAAAAAAAAAAATCAAACACATTAAAGTAAAAATTTGCACAACTATAAAAATAAAGGTAGCATTTTTTACAGTCCTGTTCTGCATATACATGCTGTGTACTTATTATAGTAATTATAATAACTAAGACATTTATTATATATCTAGAAATACTTCTTAATACAGATTGAATGTAAACAAATGTTTGAAAATAAATATTACATCTTAGAATGACCGTGCACACACACACACAAACGCAGGCACACACACACATGCACGCACGCACACACACACACACACACACACACACACGCACGCACGCACACAGGCAGGCACACACACACACACACACACACACACGCACACACACACAAAACCTCACAGATCATGTTTTCAGTCCATTTTAAGTTTTATTTGGACATAACAAAGCTGTGATATCTAAGGGGTTGAGTTGTTTACTTCCTTTTTAATTAGTCTTCTCATTAACGCCATCATTGTTTTCATTCACACTGATTCACAAACATGGAGTGCACTCGAAAACAAGAGGCGGGATTTATTGTATGAACCAATCATATCCATGACGGAGGCATTGCCTCCTCTCATGTGACTATATCGTTTTGTTTTTTATTAACAATAATAAGTTACCCGGAATCATTCACAGTATTTCGAAGTGCCCATAATAACAATGCAGTGCGTGTTCATTACTGCCATATACTGTCTTTATTGCTGAATGAAGATGATTTAATTGCCCAAATAAATACATTTTATTCACACCCAAATCGATCTCAAACACACACTATCAGCTTCTGAATGTGAAGGCACCTGTACTCTATTTATGCCACTGTTTTAGGGTTATTGTCTTGAGTAAGAGGAAGAAATCTGTCTAGTTGACAGCACCTCTTCACTGTCCTGCCAACGGTCAAAGGTCACACTCCTTAAAGGGATAGTTCACCCAAAAATGAAAATGTGATGTTTATCTGCTTACCCCAGGACATCCAAGATGAAGATGACTATGTTTCTTCAGTAGAACACAAACAAATATAACTAACTCAAACCGTTGCAGTCTGTCAGTCATATAATGGCAGTCAATGGTACTCATGGCTTTGAGAAAACGGCAAGAAACTGAACAGTATTTATATTGGGTTTTTTACCTCTGATCCACCCCAATGTCACGACTGTTCTGAGTGCGTTCACATCTCTCAAATGGACCATTGACACTCCTAATTGAGATTGTAGATAGAGTGTCAATGGTCCATTTGAGAGATAGGTGTACACGCTCAGGACATGAGTACCATTGACTGCCATTATATAACTGACAGACTGCAAATGGTTTGAGTTAAACATCTTTGTGTTCTACTGAAGAAACAAAGTCACCTACATCTTGGATGCCCTGGGGTCAGCAGATAAACATCACATTTTCATTTTTGGGTGAACTATCCCTTTAAAATAATGTTGGAAAGAGGCATGCTGTACATTAAGAGTGTGACCTGATCTGGGACAGTGAACACAGTGGAAACAGCACAGAACACACAGGTGTTTATGCTCTGGGTTATTGCAGAGGCATACATATAAATAAGTATATGTGGGTACAATAGTTTGCACTCGTGATATAATGCACCTGGATGTAAATACATACCAGCCGTGTTATGTGATCGTGTGATGATTTGCTGATGATTTAGTGTAGTATGCTGGACGGAGGGGGAGTGTGTGTTGTGTCTCTACAGTACATGGATCGTTTCATCCGCCCATCCGCTCGCACACAATGCTGACCTGAATAAAGCAGCAAATGAAACTTGTGTTCTCGTCTCAGCGTCTGTGTCCTGCTGGGAGGTTTTCCAGGCCACCTTGTTAACATTTCTACACACGGACGGCAGATGACATAACATTATAGAAAAACAGAAAGCTTGGAGGGGAATGGAGGAATGGACATTTGTGTCTGGAAACCTATTTCCCTTATACATTATTGAACAGATATATGAGCCTTTGGAGAAACACGCACTGTAAATCATACAAGGCAATACAAGTGTGGATGTTCTTCTCGTTTCTTTCATACCGTTTTTTTGTTATGTATTTAATTTTTATATTTTGTCATGCTACATATATGACTGTCAATTTAAAAATGTAAAACATTAATTTAGCATGATTAATTGCATTAACCAATTTTGCCATCGTAGCAATACAAGCGTAATTTTTGCACACGTTCCACCTGTATGTTATTTGTGAGTCAGCATCTGTTACTCTTACTGAGAGCAGACAGCACAGAAGAACAACAGAAAGGAGGACGATGCAGATGTCCCAAAATGATAATTACTGTACTGTGTGTTTCTTAATTTACTGTACTGAAAAATAATACTGAAAATCATCTGAACACAAGGATTTTTTATAATTATTTAAAGCAGAATAAAAACAAATGCTACTATACAAAAATTATAATGTACAAATACATATTATATTAATTATATTATGATTTTTGCAATACAATACAAATTCAGTTATGAAAATGTTTACATTACCATGCAAGTACTGTATTTTACATAGTATATTACAGTATATTATACATTATATTTATGACTATTTTTCTACATTGCAGTACAAATATAATGTACAAATTATATTTACTATATTATATTTTTCATGTTGCTATTATGACAGTATATTTTTTTTGCTTAACATTTTTGATGGTATGATTTCTTTATAATAATATTATTTACAAATAATATCATTATATTTTATGTTTTACCTTACATTTGTGGCAGTGCAATAATTTTCACATTTAAAATCAATATAGTGAAAACAAATAGCACGGTAATAATCGACAGATTAAGATTAACTTGTATAGCACAAAACACAAGATATTTTTTTGCATTACAATTATAACAATATAATATGTAATAACAATATATTATTTACATTTATGAACATGCTTTTCAGTAATGAGAACTGGAGGAGAACGTGCTTAAGTGGTATGAAAATAATTTGACATATAATTTTTCAGTGGATATATTTGGATACCTGTACATGAGATTTTCCCCACAATGTGCCATTGGCAGATATTACAGGCAACCCAAAGGGTCAGAATGACTGATGTAGTGTAGGTTATGTAAGTATTTTCCCTCTTTTATCAGTTTCTTCAGCATCTTGTCTTCTTACAGTTTATCTCAGGGGTTTCTCTGTTCTTTACTTGAAGAGTTTTCTGTTCCAAGCATTGTTTTACGCTTTCCGGTTCACATTCTCAGCCTAGTTCAGGTTTTGGCACATGTCCCTGGTGTCTGTATACTTCATGTCTCATCTAGCATCAAACACTTTCTAATTATAGCATGCCAAATTAGAAGATGAGTATCCCTCAGTCTCATAGAGTCTGGGAATGAAGGGGAATCCTGGACCGCTGGAGTGGAAGTGTTGGGATCTAAGTGAGATTACAGGCACGTCTCTCTGGGCGTTATGCACATCAAGCAGAATGTGTTTTCTCTCCAGCGGTTCATCCTCAAACTCCTGCGGTGAGTCTCCACAGGGAAACACACGTGCTGGTTACGAAACCAAACTAAATCGCTCATGATGTTGACCGATGCATTAATGGAGCTGAAATATTTCAGGTTTGATCTGACTCTGCGATTACACTCTAATCATTTCTAGAGTTGAGAGAGCGACAGATCAAATCAAAGGAAAGAATGAGCTTTCCAGATGCTTCAGCATTCAAAACCTTGATGAGATAAATCTCTTATTACAATCTTTTTGCACACAAAAGTATGTTCAGAAACTAGTGTTGGGCGATATGGTCATTTTTCATATCGTCATATCGCCAGCCTGTGAGATCGCCGATACACGATATTATTGTTCATGGGTGGTGGGGATTCAGACGGGCTGGCGCTAGAGAGAGACTCTCTGTACTTGTCTTGTGGATTCGGCTATTTCATAAATATTTGCCAATTATTCGTGATTTTTAAACCCCTCTTCGTGCGTGCGTGTGTGTTTTAGAGAGAGAGAGCGCTGGAGAGAGAGAGAGAGAGAGAAAGAGAGAGAGAGAGAGAGAGAGAGAGAGAGATACAAAACTGGAAGTAATAATAACCAGAATAATACACAGGTGCCGGGCATTAGGTTATTCAATTTCGGAAATTAGAATTCTTCGATCAACTTTTGCGACTGGTGTGTTTCTTCTAAGTTGTCTTAACTTAAGTTCATTTATTTCAGTAATTCAACTCAAATTGTGAAAATGAATCTCGTGTATTCTGGCTTTCCTTCAAATGGCTTGCGGAAATTCAATGCATCCTAATATCAGACTGAAGTAGTTTAAGGGTGAATCCTTTGACCCTTGCATTCTCTGTCTTACCCCTTCCCCTTAGTTTTGCGCGTAGGTGTAACTAAAGGGCTAGTTCGGTTTTGAAGGGGAAGGGGACGGGGTAGGTATACCCCTTAAAACCAAGATTTTCAGACTTGAAACCAAGGAGTACCAGAACACACTGCGGCCAGATCACACAGAGAGTATTTTCACTTAAATAATTTAGTTAAAATTACAAAACAGTCTTGTTTTGTGCTCTAACAGTCTGTATATATTTGCAACCGTGCTCTTAATTGTTTAAAAATCACTATTTTTCCACGCTCATGATACACAACAGTTTTCTCTGACTAGAGAAAACATCACAAAACCCACGCAATCGACAAACACACACTTTTAATGGAGAGTTTGTGATCAAAAACTTTTAGACGGAGAGTTTGTGATCACACAATTTTAGACAGAGTTTGTGATCAAACACACTTTTAGACGGAGAGTTTGTGATCAAACACACACTTTTAGGAGAGTTTGTGATCAAACACACTTTTAGACGGAGAGTTTGTGATCAAACACACACTTTTAGATGGAGAGTTTGTGATCACACACACTTTTAGACGGAGAGTTTGTGATCAAACACACACTTTTAGACGGAAGTTTGTGATCAAACACACACTTTTAGCAGAGTTTGTGATCAAACACACACTTTTAGACGGAGAGTGTGATCAAACACACACTTTTAGGGAGTTCTAACTCTTGTGATCAAACACACACTTTTAGGGAGAGTTTGTGATCAAACACACACTTTTAGACGGAGAGTTTGTGATCAAACACACACTTTTAGCGGAGAGTTTGTGATCAAACACACTTTTAGACGGAGAGTTTGTGATCAAACACACTTTTAGACGGAGAGTGTGATCAAACACACACTTTTAGACGGAGATTTGTGATCAAACACACACTTTTAGACGGAAGTTTGTGATCAAACACACACTTTTAGACGGAGAGTGTGTCAAACACACACTTTTAGCGGAGAGTTTGGATCAAACACACTTTTAGACGGAGAGTTTGTGATCAAACACACACTTTTAGACGGAGAGTTTGTGATCAAACACACACTTGTGGGAACGGAGAGTTTGTGAATGTGTTATCAGTACATTTTAGACGGAGAGTTTGTGATCAAACACACACTCTGGGTGTAGGTACGGAGAGTTTGTGATCAAACACACACTTTTAGACGGAGAGTGTGTCAAACACACACTTTTAGACGGAGAGTTTGTGTCAAACACACACTTTTAGACGGAGAGTTTGTGATCAAACACACACTTTTAGACGGAGAGTGTGATCAAACACACACTTTTAGGGAGAGTTTGTGATCAGATCTGTTCACTTTTAGTCTGTGTCGTCTCCCCCCTTTTCAGGAGAGTTTGTGATCAAACACACACTTTTAGACTGGCTCTCTTCATCCTTGGTTTGTGATCAAACACACACTTTTAGACGGAGAGTTTGTGATCAAACACACACTTTTAGACGGAGAGTTTGTGATCAAACATGACACTTTTAGACGGAGAGTTTGTGAAAACACACACTGGGGGTCAGACGGAGAGTTTGTGATCAAACACACACTTTTAGACGGAGAGTTTGTGATCAAACACACACTTTTAGACGGAGAGTTTGTGATCAAACACACTTTTAACGGAGAGTTTGTGATCAAACACACACTTTGAATGGAGGCAGGAATCAAACACACACTTTTAGACGGAGAGTTGTGATCAAACACACACTTTTAGACGGAGAGTTTGTGATCAAACACACTTTTAGACGGAGAGTTTGTGATCAAACACACACTTTTAGAGGAGAGTTTGTGATCAAACACACACTTTTAGACGGAGAGTTTGTGATCAAACACACACTTTGAGACGGAGAGTTTGTGATCAAACACACACTTGACGGAGAGTTTGTGATCAAACACACACTTTTAGACAAGTTTGTGATCAAACACACACTTTTAGACGGAGAGTTTGTGATCAAACACACACTCCTTGGAGAGTTTGTGATCAAACACACACTTTTAGTTTGTGATCAAACACACACTTTTAGACGGAGAGTTTGTGATCAAACACACACTCTTTGTGCAAACACACACTAGACGGAGAGTTTGTGATCAACACACACTTTTAGGGAGAGTTTGTGATCAAACACACACTTTTAGACGGAGAGTTTCACACACACTTTTAGACGGAGAGTTTGTGATCAAACACACACTTTTAGACGGAGAGTTTGTGATCAAACACACACTTTTAGACTGTTTGTGATTGGTGGTTGCAAACACACACTTTTAGACGGAGAGTTTGTGATCACACACCTTTTAGACGGAGAGTTTGTGATCAAACACACACTTTTAGACGGAAGTTTGTGATCAAACACACACTTTTAGCGGAGAGTTTGTGATCAAACACACACTTGACATGTGATAAACACACACTTTTAGACGGAGAGTTTGTGACAAACACACACTTTGCGGAGAGTTTGTGATCAAACACACACTTTTAGACGGAGAGTTGGATAAACACACACTTTTAGACGGAGAGTTTGTGATCAAACACACACTTTTAGACGGAGAGTTTGTGATCAAACACACACTTTTAGACGGAGAGATTGTGATCATGCAACGGTTGGCCGTGAGCAGCTAGTTGTGACTCCTGTGTGGTTGTTGAAGGGGTATGCTTGTCATCTCGGATGTGGTGTACCATGCGGTCGGCCTTCCGCTCTGTCGCTGGTCAGCGAGCAACGTCAATTTTAGTCATCTGTTCATCTTGAAGGAACTCGTTCACTCATGACTTGGTTCCATGTCTTCTGACGGTAAGCTGTATGAAGTTATGGAGCATACGTTCAGACTGTGCATGTCTGAGTAATGCTGAGCACATTTGGTTGTAATGTATATTTATTATTATAATGCTTCCCTACGAGATGTCCTCAACAGCCTTGGTTATGTAAAGCTCTTGATATATCTTGTCTTCATATTCTAATGATCCCAGCAGTCAGACCGTTATCTCCTTTCACTGATTTATAGTTTGTCAGCTTGTAATGCAAAATCATTTTTGACTGGGCTTAACTGACAGGATATGATGATTCAATATAATTTGATATAAGGGGATTCAGGAGATCTTTTCACAAGTCATTCATATGTTAACGCTTAAACATCCTCCAAACTATGTATTTAATACATATTTATAACACATTTTATAATTCCTGTATAAGTCAATTTTATGCAGTTTTCTTTAAGGCACTTCTAAGTGTTATTCTGTGTTAGGTCACGCAACTGTTGGATGGTCATGGAGCGTGGACGGCCATGACGCCTAGATGGTGGCTGGAACTCCAGGGTGAACAGATTTCTGAGGAAGAGGCATTTAATGAAGTTCAAATAAACAAACATCCTCTTCAAGGTCAGAAAAGTTCGTTGTGTGCAGCCAAAGTCACGGCTTGTCGGAGTCGGTTGCCGCACACAAAACATAGTAAGCTAAAATTCCAGGCCTGGAGCCTCTCTCCTTCCACCTTGTTTGGTCACTCCTAAGGCATTTAACCCTTCCGAAGCTCCTCCATGGGACTTCGAGACCGTGAGTGGTGCAGGTGTCGGTAAACTCATTACCAATTACTCCACCGGACCTCACGAAGTAGCTGGTAGTCTGACTTCGTTCCCACTGGGCTCTCGGCCCCGCCCCATCTAGGAAGTTTCGTCACATACCCCCATCGGAACCCCTGGACGCAGGCTCTAAGGGGGTATAACCTGTCTCTGTCGAGTCACATGCGCTCTCACTCCCCCCCTCCCCCTAGATAGAAGTCGATATCCTTGAAGGTGGGAGCCCGTCATGGTGTGGCCGCGGCGTACCTGTGGAGTTCGGGTTGAACTTGCTGACGTTTTTAGACGAGCTTGTCGAGAGTCTTTGATGGTCATCCCAGGTGCAGCTCCAAGGTCTGCTTGGATGAGGAGGTTTTCTTTCGTTGACAGGAAAGAGTTCTGTGGCGAGAGAGCAGGAGAGAGTTTTGAAAAAAAAAAAATGGCCCTTCGCTTCTTTCGCTGTATACGAGTTCTTGGACATGGGACTGCCGCTCGGTCCTCAACCAGTGATGAGGCTGAGCGGTGGTTTCACTCGCTTTGGCTCTTGCTTCATGCGCATAAGCATGTTTGAGTCTCTTCTGACCATGAGAGCTGATCTTTGGTATCGTCTAGTTGTGGGGCCCGATCCCTCCGCCTTTCAACTGGCGGACGGCTTTCAAGGTGGCTCCTCCGGTCGAGGGCAGCTTATTTCAGCAAGTCCCCCGTTCCCTGCTCCTCCCCAAACATGTTGCGGATGGCAGCAGGCTTCGGCTTTCTCCAGGCGAACGGTTGGCATACTGAAGTCTGTTTACCAGGTCCGCTCCCTCTCGGATGGCAGCCACCCCTCCTCGTTGTTGGTCCCAGGAGCTGCTGTCACGGCAGCTTGAGTCTTAACTTGTTCGTCCCACCTGTTCTTCCATTCCTCCAGCACCACCGCTTCGTTGGCAGCCCCTGCTTTGCGTTGTCTCCGAACTTCACTTCCTGCTGCCTATGCGATCTCCTCAGCACCGCGATCCCCCTCAGCAGCGAGGGCTCTCTGACAGCGTGTGATGTGCTCCTTCCTCCCGGGTTTCAGCACCAATGGGTAACGTGAAGTTGATAGATACGGGAAGAAGGAGGCGGCAATTTTGAACCCTCATGGTTGTTATTCGGCTTGAACTTGTGTCAGGAATTCTCAACACAGGATTTAATAATCAAATAAACAAACATAACAGTTCAAAAGCGGCAGCCCCTCTTGGGGGTGACGGCCGACTGCCGCACACAAAACATAAACTAAAATTCCAGGCCAAGTGGTCCTCTCTCCTTTTGCCAGGGGGTCTGTTGTCACTCCTCGGCATTTAACCCTTCCGGGGAAGCTCCTCCATGGGACTCGAGACCGGTGAGTGGTGCAGGGGGTGTGACAACTAAGTTCATTACCAGTGATTACTGAACCACCGGTGGAGTGTGGTGATCCTCGCTCCGTTGGTCCCAGAGTATCTAGGCTAGACTCGGCCCCGCCCCACTCGTCACAGTTATATAGGAGAGGGAAAAGAGACAAAAAGGTGAAAAACTTATATAAAAAAACAATTCTTTTCTATGGTTGGCGCACTTACGCTTTTTTCAATAAGAAATTCCTGTCCTTTTTTTTTTATGCAAAGCTGTATTTTCAGGAGGCAAACAATAATTAAATCTCCAGTCTTCAGAAATCATTCTAATATGCTGATAATTTCTGATCATTCTTTTCTTATCAATGACAGAATTGAAACGCACACCTTACAGTTGTGGACTGCCACCAATAATTGTGTGGAGGCTGCGAAGGCCACAATACGTTGCTTTACATACATTTTTGTTACACCAGAAATGTCTCAGCGTGCATGAGTTGTTCAAGAATCTTGATTGCGTTTTAAATATAGGGAGGTTAAGAAGAACAAAAGCATTTAGGTTTGAAATCTCTTTTAGCATAACAAATATCTAAGGATGATTCGCCTTTTGAAGGATTTATAGTCTGAATTAAAGTGAGTAAAACTGTTAAGGACTTTTAAGTGTCCAGCAAAAGATGTGAAGTCCAGAGAAAGTGGAATTAGGAGAGGAGCATTTGATTGGACTCAAGTAGGGGTGTGCGATATGACGATAATTGATCGTGGACGATAAAAATGTCTCCACGATCTGCTTTTGAAGAAATATGGTAGTATCGTGCTACAGCGCACATTGTATCAACAAAAATAAATTTTGTAAAAGAGTTCTGGCGCCTCCGTCTCTATATAGTGTACAACACGACATACAGCGGTAACAATGAGTCCTAGTTAGAGTGATGTCATGTCCCAGCAGGATACAAGAGGAAAGGAAATGACACAAAAAAATTGTAAAGTAAAACAGGCAAAATAAGCATCATAAACTCCATCCAGTGGGGAGATAATTACTGATTATAATGACTTTTACTGTCTTTTTAAATATTACCATGTCTGCATTTGTGATCGGAGAAACGACAAACAAGTGCTACTCTACACTGCTCAAATTCATTAAATATGAACACATACTTCCAAATGGCTGTAAGTCAGAAATGCCAGGACTGTTCTGGAACAGTGTTGTAGATATAACTTAACCACTGATTTCTAGTTGTGTCCTCTTTTGTACCTAAAATGAAGCTCAAACAAAGTACTTTCGCTTTCACAACGAAGCACAGCATCTCCAGGACATACGACAATACAGAGGTGGAAAGTAACGAATTACATTTACTCGCGTTACTGTAATTGAGTAGCTTTTTTGTGTACTTGTACTTTTTTAAGTAATAATTTTTAATCTGTAATTTTACTTTTACTTAAGTAAAAAGGGAGAAATAGGGAAGAGAAAGACCAACAAGTTTTGTGTGAAGTATTGTACTTCGCTACATTTTAAAACTCATTCGTTACTGAGTAAAAAAAAATCGCTCCGTGGAAACTTCTAACTGCAGCAAATAATGGCTTTAGCAGAAGAAGAAACTGGCGCTAAAACCACAAGAAAGATGCAGACGAACAAGACAGGCGTTAATGGTGCAGACCCAGCTGAAGACCAAACCCCGTCGTATTCTGCTGAAGTTGAATTAAATGTTGGCTCGAAGGAAATGAAGTGAACCCCTGGCCATATTCATGCTCTATTATGCAGTGTTAGTTAAACTTAAACCTTATTCAAATAATAGTGTTTGCCTCGGGAGACCGAACTAGCAGCTTATAAATATATCGACATCACCAGGGTTTCTTCGCAAGCATGTGGAGATAAGGTAAATACTTGCATCGTTGCATTGGTGGTTAAAATGAAGCTTTTACGGTTTAGCAAAAGGTTTTGCACAAATGAGCCAAAAAACTTTGACAGTGGTGCAGGGTGTGCAATATCGTCTGCGAAAATATAGTAATTGTTGTTTTAACGATGTGCGATTTGACATTATCAGTATTTTGCCAAAAACCAAACAAATCACTCTAAACCAGCGGTTTATTTCTCAATTCTGCAGTTTAGCCTCGCGCCCCACCGCTCAGTACTGATATTTGGAGTAAGTCATGTCTCTCTTAGTTAACCTGGACACCTGATTCAGATAATCAGCTATAAAACGTTACAAGAAGTGAGGAACGCTCCATGAATGAACTGTGTTCCGATTGACCTCATGCTCCGATCTACACAGTGTTAACCATTGCTCCCTACTCCCTGAGTTAAACAGGGGAAAAAAAGAGAGGCTGACTCGAGTTTACAGCCTTCACTTCAGAACATTCATTCATGGATTTGCGCGCGCTGCTGCGCACTCACATCTTTAAACGCACACACACACGAGTGTGACTCAGATCTCATCCGTAAGAATACGTAAAAGTAAATAACTTGGTTTATGCTCACAATTTAATTATTCACGTTTTCTCGCACACAATTGTAATGATAACACTATGAATATATATATTGTTATAAGGGAATACGTCAATTTAGCTTCGAACTGGAATCATTAATGATTTTATAGGAATATCGTGTGAACAGACTGTCCACTTCGTTTCAGGGATTCACTTGCAAGCCGTTCGAATAGAACAAACGTCTGAAGTGATATTAAAATCCCAAAATATAGTAAAACATACGAAATGTGCAGAGCGGTAACAAAATCGCGATTAAGGATTAACTGGAATTGAGAAAAACCAAGATATTTCTGCTTTTCAATAAACAGACTTTATTTATATGCCGTGAAATCTAGTAACGTTAGATTAGACTAATCCGCGTGCATCTGAACACAGTGCTTTCACACATTCACTGCGTGATTCAGTCTGTTAAAATGCGTTTAGAAAGTGATCACAAAATTGAAGATATAGAAGCAGAATGAATTTTGTATCCCATATGTACAGCAATAGGTGCAATTGCATAATACCTAGTAAGTCAACATCAATCACATGATTTAGAATGCATTGACGTTTTTCAATGAGGCAAAAAATTAAAATGACACCAGCACGGCAAAGTGGGGTTTGTTACATAGGCCTGTAGTTTTGTGTTTAAAGGATTCTTTTTACACAGTTTTTCAAAAAACAAGTTAATTCCGAAGAGACTTACGTTTGGCTAGAGTTCAGGAGTCGTGGATGGGCGTGCCTGTTTTTGCAGAGTCTTGGGCTTGTTTCGCTGGCACAACAAAAATACGGAAAGAAAATAAACTAAAGTCCAAAGAATAAAAGGATGTAAAGACAGTGGCTTTGCGTCTCTCATGACAACTCTGGGTGTGGTCAGCAATGACGTGAAGAGAGAGTTCATTCCGGAGAGAGAGAGAGAGAGAGTTCCAAGAAAGTTAAGAGAGGCTGAAGAGAGCGAAGAGAGCTTTAAAGGGGTGTCCTATTTTATTCTGGCCTTCAGGGATCGCAATGACTCTTGACCAATTATCAGTGACTTGCCGCTGACTCCACCTACTGGTGGTTCTAATAAATTAACATTTAATGGCCAGTATCTTTTGATTTATTTCTTGCAAAATTTTTAATTTCAAGCCAGAATGACTATTTAAGGAAATCATTAAAAGAAATGTGACCCTGGCAAAGCTGGAATTATCACGCACAACTAACATGACAGTTAACTTAAGTCGCTGGAGTATATTTGTAAAAGCAATAGCCAACAATATATTAAAACAAGTATGGGTTAAAATTTGTGGGTCATACATTTTTATTTTATGCCAAAAATCATTAGTTTCATATTAAGTAAAGATCATGAAAGTCCATTAATGTATTTAGTAAATTTCCTACTGTAAATATATCAAAACTAAGAGCTTAATTTGAACAACTTTAAAGGAGATTTTCTCAATATTTGGATTTTTTGCACCCTCAGATTCCATATTTAAAAATATTGTCCGATCATAACAATGTATTACAATACATCAATGGAAATATGATTAAGTATTCAGCTTTGGTTTTGCAGATGATGTATAAACGGGCTCGCAGGGGTCTGATTTAGGAAATTCCTGGTTTTCTGGTTCAGGGTCACATTTTAACCATGTCTTCGATCGAATTTGATTTGCAAAACATTATTCGGTCTGCATTTGTAACTTCACGCAGGTAAGGGCTAAATGCATTCTGGTTTTGATGTCAGGGGTGGGGTGGGGAAGGGGTAATACATCTATGCCACTTAAAACAGATTTTCGAAGCTTCTGAAACCAAGGCGTTTCCCAGAACACACTGCGGCCATTGCAAAGATGCATTTTGTTGATAAATCTGATTTAATTTGCCTGGTAACAGCCCAAATACGACAGTCTTATTTTGTGCTCTACACAGTTCTAATTAATTTGCCGATTCTTAATTTAAAAATTAAAAACGCTATTTTTCCACGCTAGTTTGTTGGTTTGCACAACAGTCCCGTGTTTCTCTGATAGGAAAACCTAAAACCCACGCAATCCCAAACACACACTTTTAGGGAGAGTGTGTCAAACTCAGTTCCTTTTAGGAGGGTGATCAAACACAGCACTTTTAACGGAGAGTTTAGTTCAAACAACCTTTTAGACGGAGAGTGCTCCAACACACTTTTACACCATGTAGTTTTGATCAAATAAGCCTTTTAACGGAGAGTGATCAAACACACACTAGTTTAGCGGAGAGTGTATCAAACACACACTTTTAGACGGAGTGTTTGTGAAAACACACACTTAGGGTAATTTGTGATCAAACACACACTGTGTAGGGAGAGTTGTGATCAAACACCCTTCAGGTACTGAGTTTGACAAACCACACTTTGGGAGAGTCTATCAAACCATTTTAGACGGAGAGTTTGTGATCAAACTCCCATTGTTAACGGAATGTATCAAACACACACTAAGTACGGAGAGTTTTTACTCTGAGTAAACACACACTTTTAACGGATGAGCTACTTTTTACACACACTTTTACAGAGTTGAGTAGATCAAACACACACTTTTAGACGGAGAGTGGTACACACACTTTTAGACGGAGAGTTGTACTTAAGTAAAACACACTTTTAGACGGAGAGTAATGTAATGGTAAACACACACTTTTACGGAGAGTTGAGTACAATATTTTTGTACGGAGAGTCTTTGATCAAACACCTCTGCGACAATATTACAGCGAGAGTTTGTGATAACAGTTCCGCCTTCTTAGACGGAGAGTTTGCGTATACACACACTTTTAGACGGCGGTGCTTTGATCAAATCTTCCCACACAGTTTTAGACGAAGACAAGTTTGGAGGCGTGCTTAAATTACCCGTTTTAGACGGGAGTGTGTGTCTTCAGATTAAGGAGAGTTTGTGATCTTAATCTCAGATTAAGACTGAGAGTTTGTGATAAACAGATTCAGATTAAGACTGAAGTCCCTTAGTCTTCAGATTAAGATTCATTCACACTTTAGACGGAGAGTTGTGATCCCAAAAAACTTGAGGAAACGTGTTTGATCAAACACAGACTGTAACCGAGCTGTAGTTTGTGACAAACACACACTTTTAGACGGAAGTTTGATACACACATACTGTATTTTCACCAAATAGATACAGAGTCAGTGCACATGACACACGTATCCTGCACCGAATGTGCGTCAGCAGTCTTATACGTATATTACCCAGAAGGTAGTAGCACCAACAAAACAATAGAACTTTTAAATTACACACTGCCCAGTTTCTGTTAATTTAACATTCTAATAGCAGAAGGTGCAAAACTTTTCCCCAAACTTGCTTGGGGGGGTAACTGTTTGTATCTACGACCTGATGGAAGAAGAGTAAAATATAAATTTAGAGGATGACTAGGGTTACTTGTTATAGTTTTTGCCCTGCGAATGATGGCAGTATCAATAAGGGTTAGAAAGACCAATTATTTTTGAAGAGGTATTAGTGATTCTATACAGCTTATTTCTGTTTGTGCAAGAGAGCATGGTAAAATAGCAAGTGGCACAATTCAAGATACTGGATTCGATGATACTGCGATACAGAATAAGAAAAAAATATGGTTTCACTAAAAAGGACCTCAGTTTATGTATGACCAGAAGTCTTTGTTGGCAGCGTCTATGAATGTCCGTGACATGATGGTCAAGACTTACTGTGTTGTCTATGATAATGCCAAGCTACCTAAAACTGTCACAATTTCTACTGACTGGCCATTGATGAATATAGGACAGTGAGAAGTAGAACATTTGTGCCGTGTATCAAAAATGTATTCCTTTGTTTTATTTATTTATTTATTTATTACAGGGACAATGCATATTAATAAACATTTCTGTCAATATGCCAGAGTTAGCCAAATGGCTATTTTTCACCTGCAGTCCCAACATTGAGTCCCAACATTCACCTGCAGTTTTAGTAACATTGAGATGGTTGTTTGTACATCATTGAGTGAAATAACCAACAGATTGATGATATGCTGTAACTGAGTCCTCTCCATTAAGGAGGGCTAGTATGGCTGTATCATCTGAATATTTGAAATATCTCGTAATCAGAGAAGGACTGAGACAGTCATTAGTGTACATCGTATAAAGAAAAGGACTGAGGACGCAGCCTGGAGGATCTCCAGTGTTAACAATGATAATTGTGGATGTAATGCTTACCATCCTTACTGCATGTGGCCTGTCCCTTAAGAAATTGTAAATCCAGTGATGAAAATAGATGCCACGTGAAGATGGTGAAGTTTAGTAATCATTATCTTAACTTAATCTCTTTGGTTTTGAGACTTTAGTCTTTGTAACTTGAGGGATCTTATCTATGCACAGCTTGTGACACTCCAAAGAGAAAAGAAAACTTGAAATATCATCATATGACTCCTTTAAGTATGGACTCCTTACCTCTAGTTCACACATATTGTAATAATGAGAATGATATGTGTCTGCTAATGAGAGAGGTTATGTAGCGGCGATAGCCTTGAGTGTCTGTCTTGACACAATGACACAGCCTCTCATTTCAAAGTAACCCAATCCTGTCACAATCTGTCAACATAACAGTTCACCCAGAACCTGACAGTGGCTTCCTGCGGTTCTGCAGCGGAGAAATGTAGAACGGTATTGTTCAACATTACACATCTTCTCCTCTCATTTGCATTTTGTGTATTGATATAGTTGCTTCGTTTAAAAAAATCAGATTGAATAATCAGATACTGATGTAGTTTTGTTTTCATTTGGAGTATGGCCTTTGGTTTTGTGTGCCGTAGGCCAGAGCAGTTTAGTGGAAGTGATAGTTTAAATATTGGATGTTAACTGGATTGTATTTGAGTTTCTCTGTACTGGGTCAGCGGTCAGGCTGTTTGGCCCGCGGTCTCTTTAAATGACTCTCATTGGGCTGTTTACTCTAGTCAGGATGGTGTTTGCACTATCTGCACCTTTATCGCTCTCATCTTCAGCCAAACACTGCACTTGTTGTAGGCCTGCATGATTATGACAAAAATCATAATTGTTGATTATTCCCTTGAAATTGTAATTGTGATTATTTACGATCATCACAATTTACATTGAATGATGTTTATTCCATTGTTTGAAGCAATCGGATGCCATTTTTTTACATGAAAATAAGCAAGCTGAAAATCTTCTATAGTATTAAGCCTCAAATGTGAACTATTCATTGGATTGGTTTCTTTAAATTAAAATTTATTTTTTTAATACTTAATTCATGTAATAATTTATGTATGGTATTATAATGCTATACTAAAACTAAAATTACAACAATGGAAAACCCCTTAAGATAACTTGTAGAAAGAAAATAAAACATCTTAAGCACACAGAATAACATAAGTGGATTTTGAACGATTAATTGCTGCTTTGAACGATTAATTGCTGCTTTGAACGATTAATTGCTGCGATTAACTTACTTAACTTACGATTAAGTAATTGTGGCATTTGTAATTGTAATTGCGATTAGAAATTATATTAATTGTGCAGACCTACCTTGTTGAATAAAATCATTGTACAGTTTGTGATGAATAAACATCTCTGATGATTATAGTAAAACCACAGTGCCATGCTTTATATCGAGGTGCTTTTTTCAGTTTGAGGTTATTCCCAGTACTTTTCCAAAGCACAATGAATACTCTGTCACCATTCACTCAACCTCAAGTCAATTCAATCCACATGACACTCTTTCTTCTGTGCAGCACTGATGGAGATAGTTAGAGAAATGCATAACCAAAAAAAAGAAAACAAAACACAATCTTCAAATGGCCCATGTTGTTTGAAGTAACATGGTATTTTATTGTGTAAAACAGGGACAAGCAAGAACCAACTGCGTTCAGCACCACTGACGTCAAACCAGATATGAATTAGGGAATGGGAATGCAATTGGGAGCTGAAGTAGACCAGAATATTTCACACAACGCAAACCTATGACCTTAGAAGACTTACCCTTAAATAAACCATGTTATTATATTGTAATAATATACTTTAAAATAATATATTTAAGTGTGAACCTAATGCAATGTTTTCATACACGTAATTGCTTATAATTTACAATTAAATGTAAATAGTATTATAGTTTATGAAATATAAATGCAATTCGTTTAAAGGGATACTCGACCACAAAATGAAAATGTTTATACTTTGCTGAAGATCATATGGGTTTTTTACAAAACCTTAAAAAGATTTTGGCTTTTTATTATTTGTTTTTTAGATTTATTTTTGTCTTTTTATGCCTTTATTTCGATAACACAGTATAGTTAGACAGTGAAGTGGGAGAGAGAGACAGGAACAGGATTGGGACTCGATCTCGGGACGCCCGAAGCGCAACGGCGCTACACGTTGGAGCACTGCCCACAAGACTATCAGCGCTTACTTATAATTTTTTCTTACGGTTTTTGCGAACGTTTTTTTCTGTAGCATGATTTGCAAAAAAAAAGACAATACTGAAACTGATAGAAAGAATAAATTAAATCTGGATTTTGTTTTGGTTTTAGTTTTTCTGTTCATTCAGAGATCCCAGTTCAGTGTGTAGTTTCAGTGTGTGTTCAGATGAGTACTGTATGCATGTTTGTGCACTCTCACGATTACTGTGCTTGTTTGTTTTTGCTGATTCATCTGTGTGTTCGGTGGTGCATCTTGCTGTGTCTTGTGTATAAATGTGTCCTTGTGACTGTTTGTGGCTTCGCATGCATTTTTAAAAATACCTTTGTGTTAAACAACTCTTTACAACTTCAGTCACTGGTGTCCTAGTTACCTGGCATCCTATCACCTTCCTCCAATCTGTAGGCTGAGGGCAGCTATACGTGCCGGAGGACTGAGATGCAGAGCGTTGTGGGAACAGTAACTTCAAGAAAATGACCAATCCACAATTCCTTGTTGTTGCATAACCAGCCAATACTCAGGAGAGAGTTCCTGGCACCTTTAACAAAACAAAACAAACACACACACACAGGTCATTTCCATAGTCTTAGTGTTTATGCTTGTGTGTGTGCGTGAGACCGTCTCGGATCTACGGGGAGTCCTGGAGTACTGTTACACCGATAGCCGCCCCTTATGCATGTTTCATCTGCTGGGAGGAGAAAAGAGCCTTCCTTTGTCATCTAATACGGCTGTGGGCCACACACGTTCCTGTCATTTTCACTCATCTCTACAAGATCGTCCACCCAAACACCATCAAGTGCTCTTTGTTGGGTAATTGTGAAGATAAAACAAGAAGAAAGAGCTCAATCAAGACTCTTCAAAGAGGAGTAGATGGTAGACTTTTGATCGAAGTGCCCTGGCATTCAGACAACTCTTGGAGGACTCAAGATCAACTTAACACCTCAGTTTCCTCTTGAATCTTTAACCCCGGAAAGTTCCCCGGTTAGCCTCTCACCTTCCCTGGAAGCGGGGAAAGAACCGTTTAGCATCTTCCCGGTGATCACAGAGGCAGGGGCGGTGAGCTCGGAGCATGACGGACACCCTTCGGCCACCGTCGCTCCAGGTGCACGTCCCCCGGGACGAGCCCAGCCACGGAGAGGAGGAGGGTGGCGGGAGCCTCATCTGGTCCAGCTCATCCACCCCCACCCTGCGGCGCCGACGCTTTAAGATGAGACGAACGAAGAAGCTGCCCAGTGAGCAGATTGAGAACGGGCTGCTGCGGCACACCGGATCACGCTCGGCTTCCAAAGAGTACCTTCAGCTGCCCTCCATCGAGATCACGCCATCCAGCGATGAGGACGCGGCCTGGTCAAACAGCTCCACCCCGAGCGCCTCGCCCCGGCGCAAACGCTTCCTGCTTCGCAAGTGGCTGAAGGTGCGAGAGAAGAAGGAGCAAGGCAGTGAGAGCAGGTTGGTGTTTCAGACATGTGGTTTAGTAGGCCTATGTCACAACTGGTGACTTCTAGTAACAAGTCCTCCTATTTTAGGAAAGTTTGACTGACATTAAATATTTGGAAGAAACAAGTTAGCTTTTAGTATTTTATTCTGTAGGAATTGGCTTAGCTCTAATAGAGATGACGTACTTTTGTAGGCCACCCCAAACGTTTGCATCATCCTGATTCTTTCGAAAAAACCCAATCAAAATGTTCTATTAGCTTTTGGATAATTATAAAAAGTAAGCTCTTCTACCAACTTCTAATTTAAGTGAACTTAAAACAATCTTCACATAAATCCATTATAATAAATGTCATATTTACCTTTGCCTTTCATTGAGTAGAAAATATATATAAAATGAATAAATTATCAACACAAAATTCTAAATTAAATGTAGATAAATCCTTAAAGCTACAAAAGTTATTGATTTCCTCTTTTTTTCTTTGATGAACAGACATCACAGCAGCTGGTTTATTAGGTTATTTGGCTTCTGTTACTTTAAGAGCTGCCGCTACTGAATGTGACGCGGATCTGACACGCATGCTCATAGATTTATTCAACACTTAAATATGAAATGATACAGGCTACAGCGCGTGCTGCCGTCTTTGTGCGTGCTACGAGCCCAGTATAGTGGCTGACAGGACAATAAAATCATGTTTTACTGACATATGGTCTGACTTCATCTCATCTGACTGCAGTTCAGTGATGATCTACTGAAGCTCCCTCCTCACTGGCTCGGTTTCCGCACTCGTTTGACTAGCACTTGTTGCTGAGCCAAAGTTGGAGTGCACGTCTGTGAAGTCTTTTTAATGTGGTCATAAAGACGTTCTGTTTCTAAATAAATGCAATTATTGTCAAGTAAAAAGAGACAGAAACAGCAGTTGTGAGCAGTTGTCAGATTGTAGAATCAGCCCTAACTGTTATATAGGCTAAGAATAGCCTAACAATTTTATTGTCAGTATCATTCATTCTATTCTGTTTACTTCACTTCCTGTTTCAATGCGATTTAGTTTTGGTTTCTGAATTCTTTACATCGTAACATCGTATATATATATATATATATATGGGGAATCGGCGATAATACCGCATACTGCGCTTTTGAGCCTCTCAAAATGACCGCAAGGGAAATTACATTAACCGCGACAGACCTACTCCTGCATCAGTGGCGTTAAATAATTTTGAATGAATGAACGAATTATGTATATATATATAAGTGTGTATTGCTGTACACTCAAAGCGCTTTACATTCATATGGGGGGGTCTCTCCTTAACCACACATAATTTTAACACTGTTAAACTGGAAAAGTACTAATTTTGACAGCACTAATAATAATGTATCATATATACATACATGCATGCATATATATTAACACAATGAGGCTGTAAATGTAGACTAGTGTAGTTGTAGTTGACTTTATCTGTTTGCATGATGATATTTAATGTGCCGGACAACCTCTGTAGTCACCTTTAACCACTTGTTAGGAATCGTCTTTTTCTGGTAAAAGCTTTAAAAAAAAACCAAGGATGCATTACTGATTAATTTATGCCGTAAAGTAAAATGTGAAAATATCACCACTTGTGTTGTGTTCAGCCACAGACCCTCAAAAAAAAGAAGTAATTTTTTGATACTTTGTTATTCAATCTATTTATATGTTAGTTTGTGTAGTTCATTTATTTTAATCATTTAAAAACAATATTGTATTTAGTTTTTCTATTGTTTATTTTAAACTATCTGTTTGTTGAATGCTGTGTTATTTAGTAATTTTATTCTGTGGTTTAGGAATGCAAAATCTTGTTAAGTTGCTTCAGAAAGCACACTGACTGTTGAACTGAAAGTTTTGGCCCGTGGCGGTTCTAGGTTACATTGCTGTGGTTTATTAATGACAATGAGCAGCCCACAGTAGATTATCCCTCTTATTGCATGGCTACTTAATAAAACATGTGATAATAAGCCAAATAACCTGCACTGCCTGTCCAAATGAGAAAGCAATATCAGTGAGATTCATTTTGGGGCTCATAAGAAGCATTCAGGCAAGATAGAGCACTATCTACAGGGAAGCCATCTTTAACAATCATATATAGTGTGCACTCGTAGTGATATCTCATATAGCACCAGCTGGGGAAGAGAGACAGTGGAGATACAGTAGCAGAGTCTCTGCCTCTCTTGATGCTTTGACAGTAATTTACACTGGAGATTGTGAAGCCACACAAACTGATTTGGCTGGGATATTAAAAACACTATTTGTTTGCCTCTGATGAGTTTGCATCATTTCGTATCAGGTTTCATATGCAAGCTTTGTGCCACAGCTGCATACTGTATTGTAGGTTCAGTTCTAGGCAGAGCGCGAGTCCTTGAGCGATGCACTTATATCCGGGGTCTCCGGCACGCTGTGCTGTAGGTTGCTTTGAACAAAATAGGACTGCTAAAGGGAAACTAATAGTGTCACGGTACCAAAATGTATTTTAAAAAACTGGTATTGAGACGTTTTCAATTTTTTTAGTCCCAACTTGGTACCGGAAGTACCCAGAGCCGATCCTCTCTATACGCAGAATACGTAAGCTGCGTTGGGTCCCTGAAACACCAGGGGGCCCCCTTGCTCTCAAAGATGATTTCATTTTAGTTCTGTTTTGTAATTAGGAAACATGAATGATAATTTATTGTAATGCGGCGCTGTCGTCCTTTCTATGTGAAAAACAGTCAAATCATGTAATGTGAATGTGGTAAAGTCTCTTGCTCGAGACAAAAAAAAGGGTTGAATGCATAGCGAACCGTAAAAGAGACACGTTTCGGGAGCGCGATTCTAAACGGAGTGAAACACAGACAAATGCGTTTCATTCATAGCCACTCGACCCCCAAAATCCCCCCCCCAGTTTTGCGTAGGGGCCCCAGAAGTCTAGGATCGGATCTGGAAGTACCGGGTCTTTTGAAAACACTAGAAACTAATACATGTTTCTTTACAGGAGAGCCTGTAATGTAATTTAGAGGTACAAATTGAATTTTGTGTCTCATTTAAAATGATGAGAGGAAAATAAATTGAATTATAAAGTCTGTTGCCTGTGTGATGGAGATGTCCCTTTAAAGCTCATGCGGTTTCAGACCAGGAGTATAGGAGGACATGTGAAAGAAGGGAGTCAGAGAAAGTGTGGTGTAGAAAAGGTCTAATAGCAGTGGTGGTGTTGCATTTGGGGGATTTCAGTGAAGATAGCTTTGTTGATTATAATGGGAGCAATTTTTTGTGATAATCATGCGTACAGTGTAGCTACGGTGAAGCTTGGAGCATTAAATGTAGAATTTAACTGATGTGCACTCAAAAGGTCTCAAGCACTCAATTAAGCACATTCAGATTCATTTAAAAGGCCTTCAGTTATTATGCAAATTTGATTTAATTTAGTTGTTGTTTTTTGGTTATGTACATTTGTTTTTGTTTTGTGTTTGTTAATTACAGCAGTAATGTGCAAAGTTCAAGTCAAGACCACCAGACAAACCTTCACGGTTTCATATTAACCAGATGATGTAAGATCAGATCATGTTAATATGGTTGAACACTGGAAACACGAGACTCAGCATTGTGCTCACTGACCTTTAGACTGTGAAGCCAGAAGAAAAGTACATCAATACAACCCATTATTCTTATTTCATGTTTTTGTTCATTTTGTTCAATGTCTTTTTATTTTGTATTGTGCAACAGGACTAAACAAGCATCACTGTGCCCATATTATTCTCAATAATAAACCCAAGCACACAGAATGCTCTCACCTTGCACCATTTGTGCTGCCGTCATACATACACCAAATGTGATGCTTCTTACAGCGAAGTGTTCTGTTATTTTTCAGCAGTGTGGCTTTACAGGAAAGTATAGGGCTGACTTCAGTATCCTAGCAGCTAGTTTCACTCATTAAAGCATTGACTGTATAAAAAGAAAACGTTACAGTATATTAAGCAAAGAACTGAAACCTTTGTAGCTTTTGTTAGCACACATTGTTAATACATTTGTTGATGATTTGACGAATCTGCCTTGAGTTTTAGGGTAGATAATTACCAGAATCAAGTCTTTGATACAGTATTTTAATATGATCATCAAGACATACAATATCACTTTGGATGATAATATCAAGTATCATCAATGTATTATTCAATTTTTATAACGGGACATAAACATGTGATTCGAAAGGCACTGAATGGCAGATGCACAGCTGTACAGTTATATAATACATGCTCGTTTTAATCTCTTCTGTCAATTATTGATGAAGCAAAACGCAAGTTATTAATCGTAAGAGATTTTAAGACTGATTTAATGGGCTGAGTATATTCTTTTGAACTGAGGGTTCCTGTAGCACAAATGAAGGTCCCAGGATGTGCATGAAGTGCTAAAATGCGTTTGATAAATGCACACTGTAAGCCGCTTCATATACAAGTGTCTGCCAAATGCACAAAGGTAATGTAAATAGTTGAATTACTGTATAGCAAGCACACATTTGGCTCTTGAAATGATCTGAGAAAATCACACTCTTCCAACAAAGTGTTACAAATAACAGTCCAGATAACAGGCTTGTCCTGTTTATGTCAGTTGGTCCTTTTTCCATATGGTGTGTTGTTGTTGTGTTTTTAGCAAATAATGTATTACTCATAACTCTTTATTTTAGCGTCAGTGTTTAATTTTGATGTGTTAATTAGCATTTTGTACATGCATCATTTCTCTCGCCACAGTGAAGCTACAGGTGCAGGTAGATTTTGCCGTTTTAAGCAGCATGAATTACACCTAAAGAGAGGTTAGAAACCTAAAAATGAAACATCTGTCATCATTTACTCATCTTCAATTAGTTCCAAATTTGTATCAAAAGAAGATATTTTAAAGAATGTTGGTAGCAGTTGCTGATAACATTGACTTCTGTAGTGTTTTTTACATACTATGAACGTCAATGGCTTTTAGCAACTGTGAGGCAATGACAGATTTTTATTTTTGGGTGAACTATCTCTTTAAGATAACATGACAGATGTTATGGCACCCATGCTGAAACCATCTGCGAATGCTCTCTAGAGTTTCAGCCACAGCAATTAAGCACTTTCTAAACAGTCCACCTGTCTAAATCAAAAGTGTAATGTGTCAAGATCTCTATTCTTTCACTTTTGAAGAGTCTGTGGTGAATTTATGCAGCTTAATGTTGAGCATAGACAGCGGGTTAATCATTAAACAGATTGCTATGCATGCTGATATTTTCCTCTGTGAAGTGTCAGTTGTGCTTTAAAAAACTCAGAAGCTGCCGTGATGCCAAATAAGACCACATTCATTATCCATCCAGCAGAAAGGTGGGAACAAAATGAGCTGTTTTCGAAGTGTCTTAGATTGTGTTTGTCAGTAACTGAGACTCGATGTTTAGCAGCTGGTATTTCAGATCATTTGCTCATGCAACATGCAAAAAGTAGCATTTTAAACTCAGATTCTGCAACATTTATGTGTTGCCAAATCTATTGCATGACTTTAGACTTGAAGATCTAGCATATGAGACACTTTGATGGTGCATACGCATCCTTGTAATGCTTGATTGTTTCAGTCCCTGTTTATTGCAATAGAAATAAGACAAGCACATCTTTTGGAACAATACTGAATTTATGCTTGGTTTAGTTTACAGCCGCTATAGTCACAGTAGTTAAGGTATTCCTTCTCGTATCTCGCTTGCTTTCCTCATCGTTGTGTGCTATTCTATAACATCAGAGTCAGGGTTCAGTAAGGTCTCTTATCTGGGCTTGTGTGCGTCTCGTAGGGTTTCTCGTGCTGCTGAGATGCATCCAGACCTTTCACAGTCTGCTTTTCTCTGATAAGAGCTTCTGGTGCCGTTTTAAGACACGGGGAACCTGTGGATGTTGTTCATATTTCAGATATAAGAGTTGTTTTTCTCTGCAGGAGGGGAGTAGGTGTAAAATCGTTCTCATAATGCAAGGTTAAAGTCTGTGGGAAAGCCCTAAACTGAGTTTGTTTAGTGAGCATCTGATTGGACGAGCTGGATGATGCATTTATATGTATTTAGATACATAAATATAGGCTGCATTTATTTGATCAAAATTACAGTAAAATAGTATTAGAATTTAAAATAGGTGTTTTACATTTGATTATGTTTTAAAATGTAATTTATTCTTGTGATCTAAGCTGAATTGTCATCATTACTCCAGTCTTCAGTGTCACATGATCCTTCTCATTTTTAGGTGATTGATGTCAAACTAACATGGGCAAGTCTTTGAAAGGGGGTTTTGTAATGAAGACGAGAGCGGGCATGCACCTGTTTTCGGGGCGTTCCAGGTTTGCTGTGACTACACTGATTCAGCAGTGCTGACAGAGGACACTGTGATGGAGGTGCTGATGTAGCTAAAAGCAGATGACTTCCACTCATTGTTCTTGTATCTCCTGATTATTTCACTCGCGGTATCATTCATTCATCATCTTTACTGGGGACAGAGTTAGTGTTATATGCTCCAAAACGTCTACATTTTCTATTAAAGCACGTAACCAGCGAAGCTTGATAGTCGTGTTGGTTGACGGAGGAGTAGACGATCATCTGATCTTAAGCAGGACGTTTACTCTATGAAGGCCTATTGCAGAGTGCTCATTTGTGCTTACTGTAACTGCAGCCAAATCCAATCCAATCACAAAATATTCTGGACCCTCTTTGCACCTGCATTTTAGTGCTGACCATTTGATTAAAGAGCTTCTTGTGCCTCTTCACTGTATGGTATTACTACAGCTACATGTGTGTGGCATAACAATACCTGTCATTTCATTCTAGCCAGAACTGGCCGTTTTCATTGTGTATTTTTGGCTTGGAGAGTGACATGATGGAAGTGTATAGAGACACTGATTTCAAAGCAGAATGAACAACTGCGCACCAAAGAGCGAGGTGTGTGTTCAGTCAATTTATAGTGCAATTACAAACAATATAGCGCCTCATACACCTGGACCTATCGTGCTGGATGTCTGCTGGATAAAGGGCCTGATATGAATGCAAACAAACTTGCAAAAAATGTATTAGCTTACATTTACATTTATGCATTTAGCAGATGCTTTTATCCAAAGTGATTCAGGCTATACATTTATTATTTATCAGTATGTAGCTTTATCAGCTTAGGAATATTTTGGTCAATAGACGTTCTTCAGACTTACAAAACATGCAAAAGAACGAGAAAAATACAAAGTTTAAATACTCATTACAAATCATCAAAAATAAATATAATCAAATAAGAATGCTCATATATTACATTGTAGAATTATGTATGTGCTTTTTTATTGTAAAAAATATATTTGTAATTGTATAATGGTTGTAGGGCTGGGAAATTGTATTTTTTTATTGATTATTCAATGTGATATTTTGCCATGATTGTATTTGTTTGTAATCAAGGATTTGCTGTTTTTAATACAAATATTAGTAAATGTTTAGACAATTAGACAAGCTGACAATATGCCAGCGATAACAGTTTAAGAAGAAAAGAACTGCAAATATGACATTAAAAATATCGCTAGTATTCATATTCATATTCATACAGAATGTGTTTGTATTGAAAAGCATAGAAAGGCAGTGGAATGAGAAAAAAATGAGTTTTATATTTACACATGTTGACCTCTTCATGTGTGCTGCACTTGAAATATAACTTTCTTTAAGCAGATGGTTATAAAAGTTTTTAATAAAAAAAATGCTATCCTAAATATTGTTGTAGTTACATGTGTTAGTCGAGCAGTTAAACGTTAACAAATCTAGATCATTAACTTGAAGCGGTCAAATAATACATATTGCCTAATTGGCTGTGTAATTGTAGGTGTGGTCTTTGTCATTATTATCAGATGTATTGTACATTTGTTGATGATTTGTAAGCCTGAGGAAGGTGACATTTTGTATGGACTTTGCAGGTTTGTGCAATGTGCTGGATTTTGTTTTGTTTAAAGTGCATGTATAATAATGTAATATTCTCATCATCAGACTTGACATTTCAAACAGGCTGAATTTGAACGGCATTTGACCGAGCTCGCTGTAGACCGGCGGGTTTCTAGTCTGACGTCAGCCTGTGCCGCTGGCCTGAAAGCACTGGGTTTGGTTTCAGCAGCAGTTAAACACACACAAAGCGTCAGACAGGCAGCTGTCATGAATGATTCAGAAGCGCTCTAGGCCACGGCCAGTCTCAACCCACTCTAGTTAGCAGGCAGCTAGTACGTAAAGACCCATGCGGAGATACGTCCAGACCCTCGGGCATGTGCACATAGACTCGCATTCAGACCAGTGTTTTAACCAAACAAGACTCCCCCACACGGGTCAAATGCTGTCAGACCAACTGACCATAAATGAGAAATTTGCCTGCATATTTTGAATTTCAGATATGAGTTTCCTGTCAGTATGTAGCCCAGAGTCACCGCAAGCAAATACCTGCACGCACCTGAGCGTGTCTCCCATAAATCCCTGCAGCTGCTGGAACGAGGAGATCCGAGTGGGGTTATTGTGTGCTTCATACTAGAATAGACTATCAGTATCATTTCACTGCTTCAAATTGCATCCCAATATCCACATATTGTCCATTTAAAGATACAATCTGATAACGGAAACACTGATACAGAGAAAAAGCTAACTGAAACGATACTGTCTCAGGAACAATACTAATCTAATAGTAACCAAAGAGCAGGTGAGCTGTTTAATTTGAACAAATGAGAAGATAATGATAGTAAGAAATGAATGATAATGATTAAATATATACACTGTATGTTTTGATCTCAATTGCATGATATTGAAATGAATTGCCCTTTACTCCAGCATTGGTTTCAGAAAGCGTAACAGAGCATGCCAGTACAGTCAGCACTTGTTCAACTCCAGATCTGGCTCGGTTTCTATCACGCCTGGGAGTGTGTGCTGTTAACGGTGTCTGTATGACTGCACCCTCTTGTGGAGAAATCATAGGAACACAATTATCAGAGAGAAAATACCACCTGACCGCTGATTATACAACAGCCAACTTTTATAGCATTTTATAACACATATTGTAGAATATTATGGTTTGTACTTATAGACTCTGGGCATGAAACCTTTGCTACACTTCAATTCTGGAGGTTATATATATATATATTTGGGCAAGGACAAGTTACTTTTATTCAGCAAGGACAAGTTAAATTGATCTAAAGTGACAGTAAATATATTTATAATGTTACAAAATGTTCTTCTGAACTTTCTGTTTCTCAAAAAATCCTGGAAAAAATGTATGACAATGGTGTGTCATTGTGTATCATTCCCAGAAATACTGCCTGTTTTGCTTGAGCTCGTCCCACTTTCTTATAAAGTTTGAAGTGCATTTTGCAGAATGTTTGCTAGCTGAAGAAGTCTTGTATTCTTCTTTGATCAGCAGAACAGGATGATGTCTTCCTCTGAGCCAGGATTCTCAAACCGTTTTCACATGTACGGATGTTTCTGAAGGCATTATATTATGGATGATTCTGGTTACCACTTTTGTCCACTCCTTTGCAGATTGTAAGTTAGATGCTACATTTTGAATTGGGTGCATTTTACGTCTTTTTGTCATTAAAACAACACATTGTTGTTTTGACAAGTATATTAAAACTGGTACATACAATACACAAGATAATGTACTGGTAATCCATACATTTTATGGACATTTCCATTAACTCTAAAGCACAAAACACCTGTAAAAATCAATGCTGAAGATTCCTTCATATTCAAATAGTACATTGTGCCCTATTTACACACACACACACACACGCACACACACACACACGCACACGCACACACACACACACACACACACACACACACACACACACACACACATATATGTATATATGAACAAATCTTTATTCTCATTTTATGTACAACTATTTTTCTGACTTTTTAACTCAGTATCATGACATTAAGAAATGTTTTAACTTTTTTCCAAGGCGCAGGATTGTGTAATAATCCGAAATATTTATTGAGCAGCAAATCAGCATAGTAGAAGGATTTCTGAAGATCATGTGACACTAAAGACTAGAGTTATGATGCCGAAAATTCAGCTTTGATCACAGGAATAAATAACATTTTAAAACATATTGAACCAGAAAACAGTGGACAACTGATCATATAAATTCTGCCTTGGGGAGCATATGAGACTTCTTTCAAAAACCGACCCCAAACAGTAGTGTAGTTAGACGTGTTTAACGTTGTCACGACAGGTTGATTGACGTTTATCACTCTTTTGCAGCAGTCAGCAGAGTAGTCAACAGAGCAGCCAGCAGAGCAGCCATGATGACGATTCCAGCCGCCTCCTGACTCCCTTCATCCGCGAGGACAGGTGAGTGTCTGCATGTTCTGTACTTACCAGAAACACCAATAGATAAGGTCAGTTTGAATAAAGGAATCGATGTGCAGAGATACTCAGCCAATCGGACTACTGAGAGCTCAAGCTGCACTGATGTTTAGCTCAGCGACTTTAACAAGCATCAAAGGCATAGAAACGGATCAAACAGACAAGCTTGATCTGATAATAAGAAAGTATAACGTTTTAAGGTGGCTGGCTGAATAGTAAAACCTCATGACAAATATCTGGAGATTCAAATATCTCCTCTGAAATGCCTTTTAGAAGGACTTTAAACCTCTAATTTCATTCGATAGAGCGCAGTTTGTGTATTCATTTGTCTCTTTGTTTCCCTTACATTTACATTTATACATTTAGCAGACACTTAATAAGTCACATCATTTCCAAATACATTTTGGGGACACAAAAATACACACATCTCTTTGTCAAGATCAAACACACTAAAGCCTGGAATACACTAAATGACTTCTAAAATCTGAAGACAGTTTTAGACACTATAGGCATCATGCGGTTGCAGAGTTAGTTACTGAGAAAATCAGGGCATCATACAATAAACGACCGAGGATCATTCACACACAACCATGCTTCAGGTCATTCCAAATGCAGAACTTGCATAGGAGACGTGACAAATGAAACATTTGTTATAAAATCTGCTGTAAATATCAGCATTTTGTACATTTGATATCCTCCAACTGAATGGAATCCCAGTCTTAGAGGCTTAAAGCATCATTCGGTTGGCAGTGTGTAAACGTGATTGACTCATCAACGTGAGATTTATTTATTTTTTAACGTGCACAAATTTCAGATGAGAATTTCAAACTGATTCTGACTTTCGGCAAGCAGCAGACTGAAGTTTGTGACATAAATCTGGTGAAAATTCCTGAAGTGTATTCCAGCTTTACCATGCATCTTAAACTGACAAACGCTGTTGATTTTCTCACAGGGCTGACAGCGGGGCAGACAAGTGTAGGTAAGAATCAAGACCACATCAGTAGCAGACAAGTGTGTGTGTGACTCGTGCTGTAGATATAGTTATCTTGATGCACATATCTCTGCAAACCTCTGTGCGATGGTTGTTTTGTTTGAGGTGCGATATCTCTGTGCCCCGCTGTACGTTTGTGAAGTTGAGCCCTGAATACAGTTGCAAGCTGCGGAATGTCATTGTTTGCCTTTTTTATTGGACAAACAGCTCCGTTCACAATGCATGGGAACAAACAGAGCGCCGTGCTCAGACCGGCCTGTCTAGGGCTTCAGCTTTTACGCGTTCTCTTGATTTCTGTATCTGATCTCTGAATAAGAAATAGCAAAGGCCAAACTTCTGCCCTGTAGTTGTGGGATTAGAGATAAGCATCTGGAATTGTCCGGTAACAGGTAAGTGGAGGAAAAACACAGATTAGATATCAGGAGAACTGATGTTTTCAGGCAGTATTGTGAGTATGGCTGCATCTGTTAGTGTGTTATGTACGTGTAAATGTTCAAAGCCTCTCTGTAAGACACTCTCCTGTACTTACATCTGTTTCCGAACAAAAAACAACGACAGTTTTTCTACATCAGCTCTTGTAGAGAAGTGCTGCGTGATTCTGTTGCTTTTTTCTATCTCCCTGCAGCTGAATATAAATATATTCCTGTGGCTCAGTGGTAGAGCACTGCATTAGCAGCGCACAAGGTTGTGGGTTCAAATTCCCGAAATGTCTAGCCTGAGTATAGTCGCTTTGGATAAAAGCGTTTGCTAAATGCATAAATGTAAATATGCTTTAAGATGTACTTCACAAAACTTTCAAAGGTTTAAAGAACATGCCTAAGGACTTAAAGGAATAGCTCTGAAAAAATAAAATTATGTTATTTACTCACACTCAAGTTATGCCAAACCTGTCCAAGGTTATTTTTCATTCACAAAAGAAGACATTTTGAAGAATGTTGGTATCCAAACAGTTGCTGGCAGCTATTGACTTCCGAATATGCCTTTTTTCCATGCTATGAAATTCAGTGGCTAACTGTTTGGTTATCAACAATCTTCAAAATATCGTCTTTTGTGCAGGTTAAAAATAACCTTGGAAAGGTTTGGAATGACTTAAGGATGAGTAAATGATGACAGCACTTTCATTTTTTAGTGAACTGTCCCATTAAACTGAAGTTTTTGAAACCTAAGTAGGTCTAAAGTCTCTTTCTCATTGGCAATGAGACTGTGCTGCATTGAGTTTTACAGCACCATGACTTTCAAAAATTAAACGTTGTGTTAAACGCATTAGATGCACTTTGTGGACTTCTATTTTTGGACGACAAACTCTTGAACACAAGCACAAGAAGCGATGCGTTGGTTTGTTGTTGTGACTGATCCATTCTTTGATTTTGGAGGTCAAATCTTCTGTCCTGATGTGTTGTCCTGCTCTGAGTGGTCAAGACTGCTGTATGACCACCACCACATGCCAGTTTAACCAGTGACAACAGGCACAGCCCATCTCTTTTGTTTCATGTCACTGGCCGCCTGTGGATTTAGACAAGCCTGTAAAACCCGCCACAATGGGTGCCGTGTGAAAGTGTGGCTTTAACTCATTGTCTCATGTCAATACAATATTTAACTGAGCCTTTGGCTCTCTGCAAAGGACAGCTCTCAATTGTCTCACATTGTTATTCACGTGCTGCTGACCACCTCGTTTTTGGCTTCTTTTGTACATGATAGTGTAGATCCTTTGAAAAGCACATATCTTTGATATCACAATAGTTTCACCTAATGGAATTTAATTGGCTTGTCACACCAAGACCGCAAATAAGTTGGCTTCAAAGTTGAAATATGGTTGAAATAATTTAAGTTTAAAGAGATACACTATATTGGGTCCCCCTTTTAATTAAAGATTTGACTACTTTAGTAATTTCCATGAATACAAATCTTAATGTTTAAGCATATGATGATGTTCTAGGGAATAGCGTGCTTCTAATTTTATAGCAACAGTTTTTATAATCAATGTAGAATTTCTATACATCTATGTCACTCTTTTGTTTGTTAAATGCAATCTACTGGACAACTTCATTTTAATGAAAAAGAATCGCTCCGATCACTCAAACCACTTCAGGAGGTGAAGATCATAAATGTGTGAGACTGTGTTAAAGGCTATATGATATTATAGTCAGATATGACTGCGCTATGCAACACGCATCGCCACGGACGAGCAGCTCTTCAGCAAGACGACGCACAAACTGCTGCGAATGAAACCGAAAGCAAGATGCAGACGGTCAACACAAACAAACAACACTGATATAAGAGCGTGCAATTTATCTGTCAATCAGATGCGCACGAGTTTCGTTACTACAGCAACAGCGGAGTATTATTTCAGAATAATTCTGGATCCAATTCAATTAATATTCAAATAAAGTGATGTGTGATTTCCAATTCAATTAATATTCAAATAAAGTGATGTGTGATTTCAGAATAATTCAATTAATATTCAAATAAAGTGATGTGTGATTTCCAATTCAATTAATATTCAAATAAAGTGATGTGTGATTTCAGAATAATTCAATTCAATTAATATTCAAATAAAGTGATGTGTGATTTCAGAATAATTCTGGATCCAATTCAATTAATATTCAAATAAAGTGATGTGTGATTTCAGAATAATTCTGGATCCAATTCAATTAATATTCAAATAAAGTGATGTGTGATTTCAGAATCATTCTGGATCCAATTCAATTAATATTCAAATAAAGTGATGTGTGATTTCAGAATAATTCATCCAAAATCATAATGATGTGTAATTATTTCAATTAATATTCAAATAAAGTGATGTGTGATTTCAGAATAATTCTGGATTAAACATACTATAAAAATTCAAATAAAGTGATGTGTGATTTCTCTGATGGCTCTGATGCTGATGTTGTTGGTTCACAAAATCATAATTGTGTAATTATTGTCTGTTAAACATACTATAAAAAAAAAAAAAAAAAAAATACTCTGTAGGCTATATAAATTATAACCGGGGGTGGGGGGGCTGGCTTTTACATCTCAAAATCAAATCAAATCAAATCACTTTTATTGTCACATCACCAACAGCACGTGTGCCGTAGTGAGTGAAAAGCTTGGGAGCGTGCTCCAGACAGTACAGATACAATTGACACGTTTAACAAATAACAAATACACGTTTAGACACTTTACAAATAACAGTATACTTTTACATGCAGTATATAAAGCAATAAAATACAAACTATACAAACATAATAGAAATGTACACAGAGTGGTTGTAGATGTTGTAGATGGCAGATTATGATTGTGTTAAAGTGCACGCTACATTGAAGTCCAGTTGGTAAGAAAGCAATTGTGGTGGTGGTGGTGGAGTTAAAAGTGAATGGTGTGGACAGAGAGGTGTGCTGCTGTGTGAGTGTCAGTTCTGAGTGTTCAGCAGCCTGATAGTCTGAGAGAAAACACTGTCCCACGGCTTGTGTGTGTTCAGATACTGCGTAACTGTCTCCCTGAGGACAGCAGAGAGAGCAGACTGTGGGACGGGTGGCTGGAGTCACTGATGATCCTCCGGGCTTTCCTCATGCACCGCCTGGTGTAGATGTCCTGGAGGGAGGGAAGCTCACCTCCTACAGTGTGGTGGGCAGTTCCCACAAGCCTCTGCAGAGCAAACCTATGCCCTTGACTGAAGGCAGCAGCATATGATAGAGGAGTCCTTTCTATCATATGTTGCTGCCTCCATTACTGTGCTATACATTAGATTATTAATAGCCTTGATAGGACAGAGCAAGAAACGCTATAAATAATCTTTCATTGCGCAAAAGCATTATAATACGAAAAGCTCCAATAGAGAGCGGCACAAAGCGCTTATGCGCTTCCCGTGTGCAGAATGATGCACTTGAAGCAGCACGGCGTCACAGCGCGCAGCTCCGGATAGAGAAGTACTAAGGAAAGAGATATTGATGAGTAGCTTATGTGCAATAGTTTATTGAGTATTTTTTTACTGTTTCAAATTTCAGTTACTGTGCGCTCTTGAAGAGAGTTTCATCGACTGTCGTAACCGAACGTGACAGTTTGAATGTTGAACGGAGGATGACAGATAGACGCAGTGGAGAGAAGAGTTTATGTGAACTTGAATTTAACAACTTAAATATTCAGCTTTACCTCGGAGCGGCTTCAGAACACTTGGACTTTGACTTTATGGTGCTTTTATAATGTTTTTGTGCTTTCGTGGGGCTTAACAATAACACAGAATAGTATACGCACAATATCGGATTCGGATAAACTTAGGATCAACTTTCGGATTAGCAACTGTTTGGTTGCTAACATTCTTTAAAATATCTTCATAGAAGTTTGACACAGCAATTTATATGTAACATAGATCTATATACATCTAATTTCTGTAATTTTGTGTGAAATATGACCTTCTGGAATATTTCCATGCATTCACTCACATACAGTATTGTATAGAGAGAGCAGGATGCTACTTTGCTCTGTCTCTTGAATATGAAGTGCTTGAATGCATCCAGTGATCTGTGCTTGAAAGCATACGAGTGTTGTGCTCTCAGGAGGGTCAGTCCAGGTGAAGTGTGTGACTCCGGATGAGGACATCAGCCACAGGCTCTTTGATTCCCTCTGTAGCTGAAGAGACAGAGCAGCGGAGGAGTGCAAATCCCTCCATCACGGTGTCTCCCAGCTGCAGCCAGAATTAGCCTCAGATTACCCACAGCGGTTCTGCCATTTACATAACCCTGTCAACCTCACCCTCTCTCCTCCTCACTGTCTACAGCACAACTGAGCACAGCACCACAGCATGGCCGCTGTTCTAGAGGAACTCAATTTAGGAGTAACAAGAAAGGGAATCCTAAACTGAGAGAGAGATAAGGTGAGAGAAATGCAGTGTGCACCTACTACTTCAATGGTTTCTTCAGTGGAAACGTGGAGGTTCTTTGTTGTTGTGTAAAACTACTTCGCTGTAGTAGGTGAGTGAATGTTAGATGGAATAATAACTTCGGTTATGATCTGTATATTGCATGATCATCTAAATAAGGCATATATGGATCTATGAAGAACTTTTAACATCCACTGAACCTTTCCATTCCTCAAAAGTTTCTTTATAGTGAACAATTATTCTTCACACCTAGAAAGAAATGGTTCTTTTAAGATCTTTTCTCTGAAAGGTTTTTTTGAGGAACCCAGAATGGTTCTTCAATTGCATCGCTGTGGAAATGTTCTTTAATTTTAAGAGTGTTTGTTGACAACGGTTGTGTTGGTGATCGTAAAGATTATAATGCGTCATTAATTATCAAGGCTATTTTAAGATGTCAAGCAGAGATCATGTGTTTGTGCAAGCATACGTTTGAAATGTGTGTCATATATGATTGTAAACCTACTATGTGTCACGATCTGCTGGAGAGCGAGGAGACGAGGAGAACATTCACACTTCTTTTAATGACACATTCCAAGGATTAGAAACATGGAGCATGGGGTAAGACGATCAATACCGGACATTAGACATGGGGCAAACCGAGGCTTATGAATACTGTGAAACTAATCAAAGAGAACAGAAACAGTTGGGGTAGTTAATCAAAACAGACGTAGACTCATGAACTAATCATCACACAGAGCGAGGACAGGAACAGGAAACACCAAATATGGGCACGAGAGGGAGGGCAACACAAGACATGGGGACACAAGACTGACACTATGTGAGGAGAGCAGGACATTTCTTCACTCAGATCTGCTGGATTGGAGGTTATTCAGATCAGTGTATTAATATCTTAGAACAGAAGAAAACTAAATCTCTCGTTGGATCCTTGAATCAGATTGCTTTCTGTGTTCACTTTTTAAAGTTAACATGGTTCAGTCTACACTGTAAGTTTAATTTGTTTAAAAAAAGTTTCGTTTGAAGCCATTTTCACTCAGAAATTGCTAGTATATTTCACAAATAAATACAAAGCAGCACATTTTGAAGTAGAAGGACAACATTTGTATTTTCTTGTAAAACATGCTCCAGTGATCTTTGTTTTATTTGCAAGTTTTATATTATAGTTATGCAAACATTCTCCGTTGTGGAAAACAACATTTGTATTTTGGTAGTGTATTTCTTGTAATTATTATGATACTGCTTATTTTAAATTATATTTATATTACCAGTGAGAGTCAATTTTCTATAGTTTTGTATTGCAGTTGTGTTGGTTATAAAATAAATAATGGAAACAAGTTTTATATTATAGTTATGCAAACATTCTCCGTTGTGGAAAACACTAGATACATGGTTGAAATAGAAACCTACACTGGTAGTGTATTTCTGTTAATTATTATGATACTGCCTTATTTTAAATTATGTTTACATTATACAATATGCAGAGTCAATTTTCTATAGTTCTTGTATTGCAGTTGTGTTGGTTATAAAATAAATAATGGAAACACTTAAAACTTTGATGTATAATGCATTATAAAGGTATTCATAATGTACACTGTAATGCATCGTCTTTTCATATATGATTGTAACCAAAGTTAAGAGGCACTATAATATATTTGTTTATATATAAACAAATTCAGAACAGGAGGAATGTACCTTTTAAATGTGTCTGCCAAGGTTTATTTAGTCATTGTTTAAATGTACACTAGGTCATTTTGTGGACCCCGTGAGGAAACAAGCTTATAAATAATACAGAATTAAGTTTTTTGAGAATCTAAAAATGCCTGTATTAAGTTTACTTTTACATGTTTCTGTCAGGGGTAGGTTTAGGTGTAGGCGTAGGGTTATGGTAAGGGGAAATAAAATACAGTTTGTATAGTATAAAAGACATTACGCCTATGGAATGACCCCATAAAACACTGTGAAACACAGTTTTGTGGGTCTGAGAGAGCGTATGTCAATCGCTGCTTCTGTCAGGGTTAATTTATGCAGTTCAGTGCATTGAAGATTTCCAATGAAAACGTATGAGATGTTTTTTGCAGCCGTGTTCAGATGAAGCATATGTCATGCCCTCTCTCTCTCTCTCTCTCTCTCTCTCTCTCTCTCTCTCTCTCTCTCTCTCTCTCTCTCTTACTGCGGGCATCGTCTCTCTCTGTTCTTCTCTCTCTCTCTCTCTCTCTCTCTCTCTCTCTCAGTTCAATTCAGTTAAATGTGTACTTTGAATACAGTGTAAGACTCTTTGAATAAAAGCATCTCTCCATGTAAATGATGGAGATTATAGTAATATCTAACATTAGAAAAGCCTAGGATGTGTAAAATAGCACCAATGAACTAAATAAAAAAGGTGTCTTGAGGATTATATTCTTAAACACATGTGTAGATAAAGCTTCAAAATTGAATAGACGACACATAGTTAAACAGTTCAGTGAGGTCCATAAAATATTTTGGACACATAAATAATTTTTTATAATAATAAATAAAAGATTAGAATACAGAAAACATGTAACAACTGACTTAGGCATGTGAACATATTCATTATATACATTATCTATATATTCAAGTATCTACTGTTGTGTGTTTGGGCATACAGTTGTGTGTGTGTGTGTGTGTGTGTGTGTTTAGTGTTGGCGTTTGTATCTAATGTGTTGTGTTCTGGGCAGAGTGTGTGTGTGTGTGTGTGTGTGTTTCTCTCTGGCTGTCCTCACGAGATGACACGGGGATATGAATCTTGCAGCAAGTCAATTGCACATTTGGCTTCTTCCCTAGAATGAAGTTGAGTTTCTCGGTGGGGCTACAAAGTTACAATTCACGGGGATTATATGATTAAATTGGGGTAGAAATATTGGTCAAAAAACATGATAGTCTGTAATGCTTGGGCACTCTGTGATGAAGTGACCTCCGTATCCGTCACTCCCAGAATGCAGTGCGAGAAACAAAGTCTGTCCTCAGATTAGAGCCAGGTTGTCTGCGCCGGCCCGTCTCTACGGCCAGACTGTTCACTGAGTTTGTGGTTGGTGTGTGTGTGTGTGTGTGTCTGTCTGCGCCGGCCCGTCTCTACGGCCAGACTGTTTACTGAGTCTGTACTGCAATGTTTTCCTGAGTTTCACATCAGCACGATGCGATAGAAGAAGCTGCCGGGTGTATTCTCGATTTAGGGCCGAATAAATTCCGTTGTGCTGGTTTTTATAGGTGTTTGTCAATGTCAGGTGATGTAACTTGTGTTTAAAATTCATATTTATATCATGTGTGTGGGCCGATTTTGAGTGTTGTGTGTCCTGAACTGGCTGATCCGGTTGTGTGAATCAGTAAGTCTCAGCTTATCAGTCTGCACAGGGGACTTCACTTACGCTCACATCTTGGTGTTTGAGGGCTTGTAATGGTTGTGTTGGGGTCATTTTTTGAGGTGTTTCAAATCCATTGTAGGCTCTTTTTTGGTGTATAAAGGCAAGGGTATTGGCCTAATTCTGCCCTGCACCGTTGTTTGGAGTTTTTCTTTGCACTTTGAGTATTCTTTTACAGAAATCTAATGTAGAGTTTCGTCGGGTTTTTTCCCATTTAAGAAGTCAAATATTGAAGGACCCCACACTCACTGCCATATAATGCAATTGGTTCAATTACTGCTTTGAAAAGTTTAGCCAGATTTGGATTGGGACTGTCAATTTTAATGAGGAATCAATCTTTTTATGCAAGAAAGCCCTTTGAGCTTTCTCTTTGAGTTCATTCAAGCAAAGTAAATTACCGTCTGAAGTTATCTTCAGGCCGAGGTAGGTTATGTTTTTGTGGTTGTGGTTCTGTTGTGTGTGAATTGTGTGTTGGTCCCTGAATTGGAGCGTTTCTGAACACATGATATATGTTCCATTTTGGAGGTTGACCGTCAGGGCCCAGGACTACAAAATCCTCCAGCAGATCAGGCTGTCCTGAAGCCCCTCTTCAGTGGGCGAAGGAGGACCAGGTCATCTGCGTAAGAAGACACTTTTATTGTCACATCACCATGTGCCTCGGTGAGTGAAATTCTTTAGCAATGCTCGGCTGTTCTAATAACTGTTGGACCAATTGGTTGATGTAAAGTATGAGAGGGTGGGGCACATTACCCCAATCTGCAGCCCTTCTCACTACACGCCCCTGGGGGAAGAATTCGGTTCTTTGTTTCCAATTTTAACCGCACATTGGCTGGCTGTGTACATCGATTGAGTTCAAGATCGTATTGATTGTTCCCCCTTTCCACTGTCTAGAAGTTTTACATGGGTTGGCAATCCTGTCCTATGCCAGATTATCAGAATGCTTTTTGAAATCAATGTCCAAACAAGCAAAGATTTTTCCTTTGTTTTGAGCACTATTTGTCAATTAGGTTTGTCCAATGTCAAAATGTGCTCCTGGATGCTCCGACATTTTGAGAAAGCCAATTTGGCATTAACTCAAGGCATTGTGCTTCATAAGGAGGTGACCGAGCTGGTTTTCAGTGCTGCAGAGCACCTAATTTGTGGAACCCCAGGTTTACCTGTTCACACATAAGAACTGCTCAGGTAGTGTTGGGGTCTAATGTTTAAGTCATCCGCTCTTGTGAAGGGGCTGATGAGGCACCTCCTGTATCTCCTTCTCTCTCTCTCTCTCTCTCTCTGGCTTCTCTCTCTCTCTCTCTCTCTCTCTTTTGAGTTCTCTCTCTCTCTCTCTCTCTGAGTTCTCTGAGACATTGTGACTCTCTCTCTCTCTGTTTTCTCTCTCTCTCTCTCTCTCTGTATTCAATTTCAATGTAAAATGTGTGGGAGCTTTTCCGGACATGACTGTGAAGCACAATTTGCCAAAGCATCAATATATATACAGTATATACAACAATAACATAGGTTGTTTAAATAACAACATAAATGTGCTATATAAATAAAATCAAAATCATTCTAAATACATGAAAAGATCAAGTTGGTCAGTATCAAGTGACTCATGTTGAACATCTAACATTATGAATGGTTAACACATATTTAGCAGCGAGTGCAGCTGTGTTATCATCTTCTCCGAGAAGAAGGGCATTATCTCAGTCACTGCATCTGTAAATGAAGGGATCAGGGCGTCAAATTGGGGAGAAATGTTTCCCTCACATAGATATTTGACCGTACATACTTACAGAAAGTGTTTCTCATCCTCTATTTGCTGTAGATCACAGTGTCTACAGATCCTCTGCTCTCGCTCTCTCTGTCTCTGTCTCTGTCTCTGTCTCTGTCTCTCTCTCTCTCTGTCTCTGTCTCTCTCTCTCTCTCTGTCTCTGTCTCTCTCTTTCTCTCTCTGGTGATGATTGCACACCTCTGCCTATTACTCACAGCCCCAGTAATGACACACAGTGTAGGACTGTGGGATTAGACCTCATACCGCTTACAGTTATCAATCTGCGGTACACATTAAACACTGTCAAAACTTTGCTGAAAACTCTTTTGACACATTCTACATTATGTACACATATATACACTTTACAAGTAATATGCGAAGCCCTTTAGTATCACCCCCCTTCAGATTGTGGTTCACATAAGCTATGTGTCATGGATATGCATTAGAACCACCAGATTGTTGTATTAGTGCAGTGTGTGTGTGTGTGTGTAGTCCAGTTGAACTGTGTTAAAGTTAAAGTGCAGTGCATGGCATACCGTAAAGTGGGAGTATGCTGTAGTATGTATTAGTTTTGATTGTTCATTAGCCTGATAGCCTGAGGGAAAAAGCTGTCCCTCAGTCGGCTAGTGCGGGATCGGATGCTGCGGAGACGTCTCACTGAGGGCAGCAGAGAGAGCAGTCTGTGGGACGGGTGGCTGGAGAAACATTAATGTTTATCAGAAACATTAATCATTTTTAGCATTAACATGTTGATATGCCTAAATTAACATAGCATTTTGGTGTTTTATTTTTTATTTTATTTCTTCCATTCAATTTTGTATTTGTTTATTTAGACAAAATATAGAGAATTGTAATATTTGGAATTAATATGAGTATTGTTCATATTAAACAAACCCACAACTTTACACTAAATATTACACTTCATGAGTGATGCATCACATTTCCACCTAGAAAACAACCACCTTGAACACCCTAGCAACCATGTAGCAACACATTACCTACTATACTATACTATACTATACTATACTATACTATACTATGCTATGCTATACTATACTATACTATACTATACCATACCATAATATACTATACTATTTTATATACTATGCTCTAGTGTACTGGTCATTGATATTACAGATTTGTCTCTTTCCCTGTTTTTACATTTAGATTATCTTTGCCATCATCTAAAAAAAATCACTTAAAGTCAAAGTCCATTATATGCTAATAATTGAATAATAACTCTAAATATAATGTTTAGATGTTGTCACATTGAATATCCAGTTTTCAGACTGTACACGTGTAACTGTATAACTGACGTTGTTATACCAAAATAAATGTAGCATTTATAGCAGTTGATTGTAGTGTTGTATTTTTATTATTTAGACAAAATATCAAAGTATTGCATTTGTTGTTTTTCAAACAGAATATAATTGGTGCATCATTTATACAACACATTTTGCCACAGATTGTTGTGAATTATTCACAAAGTATTGCATTTGTTGTTTTTCAAACTATAAACACACGGCCTGTAAGCACAGCTACTTATTTCACATCTTAAAGACACAGCAGCAAAAGAGCCCATTCTATAGTAAGTATCAGAGAGAAACACCAAATACACTCACTCTCTCTCTTTCCCCTTGATAACACGATATGTTATTTATAAAGCGAGCTGAGGCAGGGACATCTCTCAGCTCATCCACAAACACCTCAAGCTGAGTGCAGGAGGAGAGAGTCGCTCTTACATGCATTGAGCCGTGTTTGAGAGCAGCTCGACTCGATCCGTCTCATAACAGCCAGCAGTTAGCAGGTGCGAGAGGATTGTTGTGAATGGAAAAGATGGAAGCCTCTTGAGAGCAGCTCGGAGCAGCAAATCACCCCACTGACAGCCCAGCCCAATTACAGTGACAAGTCAGAGCGCGTGTGCGCTTGAGAGGAGACCGTGACGTCAGAGGAGTGGATGTGAGCGTGTTCTGCTCGGCTGTGACTCAAGGGAACGTGTGGGTGCTGAAGAGAGACACACTGAAGGAAAGACGGCTGATGACTATCAAGTTCAAGTCCTTGATGACTGTAATACTGGACATTGAAGTGTTCAATCAGATGCTCTGTTGCAGTTGCTCACTGGCTGTGTGGATTGTGAGGCTCTCTTCTGCACTGTATGTTGAAGTGGACTTATGTAAACCAGATGCGTTTCTATTTGCATCCAGTACCGTATGCATCTCAAACCACCTTTTTAGGGGTTGCTATCTTGAATACTGTACGTCACTACAACCTTTTTCAAATGTATGTCGCCCCAGAATCATTCCCAACATTCATCTATAGATAATAAACATTTTCTGTATTGAAAATTGTTGTGCATTTTGATTAAATATGTTTAGAAAACATTTTAAACAATTAAAATCAAATATTTGAGCACTTTTATTTGTTTATTAATTTGTTTGTTATAGAAACAATTTAAAATATGTGGAGAGTCAAATTACTTGAACATTAGATTTTTTAATATTTCATTAAATTATTAAAATATAATTAGTTACATCTATTGAACACACAATTATTGAATTAATTAATTATTAAATCACCAAAACAATTATAAATATACATATGTAATTTTAGCATTAGTTTGCATCCTTTTATTTATTTGTATAATTATCTTTGCATTGATTTTTCCAATTTAATTTGAAAGTCAATGAAATCAATTTTAATATTTAATAAGCCCATAGTTGAGTGATGTATTGACAGCTATTACCCTAAAATGAAACAAAAAAACAGTCTAAAGATAAAGATAAAAATGAAAAGAATTATGCTAAAATGAAATAAAATGGATATTAGTTTATTTGTTTGGTGATATATATATATATATATATTTTTTTTTTTTTTTATTATAAAAAAATTTTAAATATGAGTAATTTTGCCCTACATGACAACAAAGGAATATTCATAAAATTTTTGAAAATAATTAATTTAAGCTATTTTGTATATCTCTTATTAATAAATAAATAAATGAATTCATTCATTCATGTTTTATTAGCTTATGGTTATTAACCGTAATAAAAACCATTTATCTGCACCTCAACTTCAGCACACAAAATATTTGACTTACTAGCATACAAAACTATATTTATATTTATTTATGTATTTATCTTTCTTGTAGTTGAAATGTCTTTAGTCCCCCAGCTGCACCACCAGAGGGCACATTCTGCATGATTGACCACTCATCCAGTGCAGTTGGGTCAGTTCAAACACACACTTGTGCTACACAGACTCAGGAACATGATGTAATCACAGGACACACGTCACATGTCCTCCAGAGTGTGTGTGTTCATTAGTGTATGTTCATTATCACTGATGAGTGAGTGACAAAAGTCAGCTCAGAATAGCCTCTCACCACACACTGCTGTTTGTCATGATTTAATCGGCCCCTGCATGAGGACTTGAAGTGTCTGTCATGGGGCCTGGGACTCCAGCGCTTTCAGGGCCCATTAGTCTCTATGGAAACCCATTATCCTGTCAAGAAACAAGACTCATGCATGGTCTCTCACTTATTTGAATGCCTTAGATATATATTTCACTGACAAAAATACATTTGAATGTTTTATTTCTTATAGAATTGCTTAGAATTTATTATTCAAAATCAGAATCAGAATCTCTTGTATTGTCATTGCAAGCAGATGCCCCAATTTATTGGGAGATAAATTGAGAAATGTAATCATCACAGTCATTATTCCTCTTTCGTCCTCTGTATTCTGGCAATTTACTTTTGTCTAAAGAGATTATGATGAAGTTTTTATATAGTAGCTGTAATTTGTTGATTTCAGTCTCTTGTGTGCGTGTGTGTGTGTGTGTGTGTGTGTGTGTGTGTGTGTGTGTGTGTAAGAAAGCATCTGTTTGTGTGTGTGTGTGTGTGTGTGTGTGTGTGTGTGTGCGTGTGTGCATGCGTGTGTGTGTGTGTGTGTGTGTGTGTGTAAGAAAGCATCTGTGTGTGTGCGTGTGTGTGCGTGTGTGTGTGTGTGTGTGTAAGAAAGCATCTGTGTGTGTGCGTGCGTCTCTGTGTGTGTGTGTGTGTGTGTGTGTAAGAAAGCATGTGTGTGTGTGTGTGCGTGCGTGCGTGCGTGCGTGCGTGCGTGCATGCGTGTGTGTGTGTGTGTGTGTGCAAGAAAGCATCTGTGTGTGTGCGTGCGTGCGTGTGTGTGTGTGTGTGTGTGTGCAAGAAAGCATCTGTGTGTGTGTGTGTGCAAGAAAGCATCTGTGTGTGTGCGTGCAGCGTGTGTGTGTAAGAAAGCATCTGTTTGTGTGTTGGATAAAGCACAGCCTCTTTCACAAGTTCTTGTTTCTATACAGCAGTCACTTTAACCTTGTGAATGTAAATGAATGCGACACGTTATGTAGACAATGGTGAGAGGAGGAGAGCGCTGACATGAGGAGGAGTGCTGATTCACACCCCGACTACTGAGACAACTGAGATTTAAAATGCAGTATGTCTGGAAACAAATAGCAAATGAAACTGGGAAAGGAAAATGGGAGTTTTTTACTCTGTTACTGTAATTTAGAGACGCACCAGTATTAAAACTCTGTATATACTACATTAACAATAAAACACACAAAGCAGGCATTTTTAGATTTGCTACAATGCTACGGTATTTAACTGTAGATTATACTGTGGATATAAAAAGTCTACACACCCCTGTTAAAAGGCCAGGTTTCTGTAATGTAAAAAAATGAGATAAATCACTTCAGGGCTTTTTCCCCCTTTAATATAAACTATAACCTGTACAACTAAATTAAAAAAACAAACTGAACAATTTTAGGAAAGGTGGAGTACAAATAAAATAATGTGGTTGCATAAGTGTGCACACCCTTAAACTAATACGTTGCTGAAGCACCTTTTGATTTTATTACACCACTTAAGGGGTCGCACACCGGATGCGCCACGTCTAGAACAACTCGAGGAATCGCACACCAGACGCGCACAATCTATACTAATAAATGACCTGAAGTGTGTTGTAACGGTTGTGTCCTGGTGTATCCAGTAGGTAGCACCCGACGACAGTGAATGTAATCACGACAGACAATTGTTACATAGGCCTATACTGTAATATTTTGCTTATGTAAAAATGTCTCAAGAGAAATATAAAAGATTAAAAGGATTACGTTTATTATTCATTTAATTCTATATGTTTACATTTTATTCAAGCTGTAAAACTAATGTGTACAGTATTTAGCAGCAGTGGTATCTTGGTATAGTGTATTATATATGATGTTATTTAATATAAAACAATGCAGATGGCGCTCTGTGGCGCGGCAGGAATTTGAACAGCGTCCTGAGTCGTTGCTGGGCACGCTGCGGACAGACGCCGAATGACGCCGCCGGTGTGCGTACACACATAGAAAACAAAGTGTTCAAATTTGAAAGACATGGAGCGACGCATGTCAGTGTGCGACCCCCTTTAGTCTTTTTGTGTATGAGTCTATCAGCGTGGCACATCTTGACTTGGCAATATTTGCCCACTCTTCTTTGAATAAATGCTCCAAATCTGTCAGATTGCGAGGGCATCTCCCATGCACAGCCCTCTTCAGATCACCCCACAGATTTTCAATCGGATTCAGGTCTGGGCTCTAGCGGGGCCATTACAAAACTGTAATCTTCTTCTGGTGAAGCCATTCATTTGTTGGTTTGGATGTATGCTTTGTGTTGTTGTCGTGCTGAAAGATTAAGTTCCTCTTGAGCTTTCTAGCAGAAGCCTGAATGTTTTGGCCCAGTATTGACTGGTATATGGAACTTTTCGTATTTCCCTCCACCTTGACTGATGCCCTAATGCCACCTTGAAAAACAGCCCTAAAGCGTGATGCTGCCACCACCATGCTTCACTGTGGGTATGGTGTTCCTTTGGTGATGTGCGGTGTTGTTTTTGTGCCAAACATACCTTTTAGAATTATGGGTAAAAAGTTCAACCTTGGTTTCATAAGACCATAACACATTTTCCCATATGCTTTTGGGAGACTTATAATGTGTTTCTGCTAAATCTAGCCAAGCTTTGATGTGTTTCTTGCCACCCTAGCCCATAGCCCAGACATTTGAAGAATATGGGAGATTGTTGTCATATCTACTACACAGCCAGTACTTGACAGACATTCCCACAGCTCCTTTAATGTTGCTGTAGGCTTCTTGGCAGCCTCCCTGACCAGTTTTCTTCTCATCTTTTCATCAATTTTGGAGGGACTTCGAGTGCTTGGTAATATCACTGTTGCACCATATTTTCTCCACTTGATGATGACTGTCTTCACTGTGTTCCATTGTATATCTAAAGCCGTTGAAATGATTTTGTACCCTTCTCCTGACCGATACCTTTTAACAACGAGATCCCTCTGATGCTTTGGAAGCTCTCTGCGGACCATGGCATCAGCTGCAAGATGCGACTAAGAAAATGTCAGGAAAAGCATTAAAATCATGATTAATCACAAATTTAAAATACTAAGATTTACCTGTAAATGTTGAAATAAAGAAATGCATGACAAACTAGTTTAAGGAAACACAACCTTTCACACCTCATATGAGACATAATCCTTATTATTCTTTTATTATTATGATTTAGTTTTTAATTAGCCTTTATACTGACAATAAAACCAGTACCAAACCACATCACTTCAATCCCAGTATACATTCACCCAACTATTATTAAAAGTATTTCTAAATAAATACAACAAAACATTTTCTTGAGACCTTACGTGAAGTATTATGACAAAATGCATTATGAAGAAGAATTGGAGCTGTTCTGCAGCTGCATAAGAGCTAATATTAGCATCATGCTTCATAATTTACGAGATTAATAGTTCACTTACTCAGAACTCACTTCAAACCACCATCGAGTGTTTGTAATAACTTCCTTTTGCCATCATATGTGGAATTTGGTCGTTTACTGTTGTTAAAATATGCTATTTATAGCCTTTTATATCGCTGCACAATTGAGCATTTCAGATGTACACATTAATCTCAAGAAAATCACATACAAACCATATTCTATAGTAATCGTGTGTTTATTATCTTATATAATATATATATGTAATGAAAAGGGGTCAGGGGAGTTGAGATCCAAGTGCAGCTTTATTCACAAAACTCAAGAGGAGGTCAGACAGGCAAAGTTCAGTAACAAGAACAGGTGTAACAAAGGCAAGGCAGAATCATCAACAGGGGCAATACAATGGTCGGGGCAGGCGGCAGACAGAGAGGATATCAAAAGGCAGGCAGCAAACGGGCAGAAACAAGTAAACAGTCCAGGTAATCAACGACAGATATAAACAGGGAAAAAGGCTCAGACAGACTGGAAGTGACGAAACAATACTCAGCAGTGAGAGAGGAGAAGTCCAAGGCTTTTGTAGAGTGTGTGATCAGGGCCAGCTGTGTAATCAGTGCAATGAGTGATTGGTGACAGATGTGATCAGTGCAATGGTGGATGGGAAATGCAGTCCGTGGGTGATACGCAGCAGTAGTGTGGTGCAAGGGACAATGTGGTGAGCGGGTGACCTCTGGTGGTGAGTCGGTGTCAAGATGATTCGTGACAATATAGTGGCTGTTGTCATGTTTATTTCTGCCTTGTAAAAGCCTTAACATGTTTGCTCTGGCTGAAACTCACGTTGTTTGTGTTACAACCGCCTCCAAGTATAATACACATTAGTAAAAGGATCTATTTTCAGTTTTATTTGTCTATATACACTTTGGGCGGCTGCGGTACATTATAAAAGTAGCCCAAACCGCAACCCACAGCTCTGTAATTTTCCCAGCGACTGTATTTTCAAAGTAGCCGCTTGTTGTACTGCTACCCTGTCAACACTCATCACACACGACAGACAATAATGTGTTGACTTTTTATATCCACTGTATGGTGCTTAACTAATTCACTTTCAGGGATGACCACAAAGATAATCTATACTATCATTCAAAACTTGAATGTCAGTAAGATTTGGATCAAACTGATCAAAAGTGAGTACAACAGTACAACTGTTTTCAACTCTAATAATGATAATAAGAAAAATGAATGTTTCTTGAGCAGCAAATCATGATATTAGAATGATTTCTGAAGGATCATGTGACACTGAAGACTGGAGTAATGATGCAGAACATTCTACTTTAATCACAGGAATAAATTACATTTTAAAGGTTTCTTCGGATGCAAAATTCACTTTACAAGTTGTTTGAACATAAATGTATGTTGGAAGTGTGTGTACACATCCATCCTATAATGATAAAAATCCACATAGTGTTTTTTTAATCCCTGTTTTAAAATCCTCTTTCTCAAATCAGGCTGTTCTGAGATTCCTGTCAGAATGACGTAGTTCTGTACAGGCCCCTCCCACAATAGTTGATTGACAAGACCGTCTTACCTTAGCCCCGCCCCCTTGAGTGAACTGTGTTCATTGTGTCGACTCCGGTGCAGGGAAGACAAGATGTCTCTGATTAAGCGATTGAGGCGTTCTGATGTTGGATATATAGTCCATTATAATCCAATTATAATTAATATAGCAGTCGTCATTTACTCCCGACATCTGAGCAGCAGGATGTTACTTTCAGTTTGAAGGGAATGCGCCGATCCCCGATCTGCCTAAATGCGTCTATGTTCGTGTTAAACATACATGATCCAGCTTCATCTACAGAAGAATTTGGTATAGGGTTTTTTTATGAATCATTTGCAAATCGCCTTTCCTAATAATGTTCTAGTTAGTCAGTTTTGCTGCTGAAGTTTACAGTCTGCTCGTCACCCCACGGAAGAGAGGGGCGGGGTCAGCAGAGCTCATTAGCATTTAAAGCAACATGGACTAAAATGGCTTGCTAAAAACAGCGCTGATTTTGACAGGCAAAAAAATGCCTGTACATTTTTTACACTACAATTGAGACATTTTAACCAAATGATGTTATACACTTTTCATTAAGACCCTAAAGAATCATATTAACTTGTGGAAAATGAGCATCCGATTACCCCTTTAAAATATATTCAAATAAAAAAAAAAAATGTACAAATTTGTACAAAAAAAATAAAAATAATACAAAATTACTGTTTTTACTATATTTTTAATAAAATAAATGCAGATAGCTTTGATGAGCAGAAGACTTGCTTACCTCAGCCGATATTTATTTACTGTTATAAAGTACATAAATAACAGAGAGAAGTCCATTCTTCACTTTGGTTTCTTTCATGTAAAATGTAATCTTAAAATTACAAAAAAATATATATATATTTATAAAAAGCATCATCAGCAACACTGATATTAACAATAAGCAAAAGAATGTCTAATGTTTTCAGATGGAGAAAATAAAGGACAGAAGTCATATCAACTTTAAACTACAGTTTTAGGTTTAAATCTGTTTAATAGACTAAAGAGTGAAGAATAATTTACTGGATAATATTCTCTGGAATATTGAAATAAGCTATAACAAACAAAACATCGTATTTTATTGATTTCTTATGGCAATAATTATTAAAATGTTTTTGTCTAAATTATGAAAACTGCTGTCCTGGGGGACAGCACGGTTTATCTATGGCCCGATTTACACAGAACCCCCCCCCCGTATACTCAAACTGCGATCGCTTGGTGGAGAAATAAATCATTAATTTAGATAGAGATGTATTTATTTAGATGTTTATTGGTGAAATAATATCTGGTTCTATAGTAAATGTTAATATAATTCAGCGTGTTTCAAACGAGTGAATCTTGTATAAAGTTACATGCGGTGGTCGTGCTGGTCCTGGGGGAGCTTCTCCTGAGTGAACAAAAACAATATACTGTGGACAGCCGCCAGACTGTTACCCCCCAAATACGTGTGTGGCGGGAGCTGTGTGTGTAACTGTGTGGCAGGCCGGGGGGGTCTACGTGTGTGTATGTGTGTGTGTGTGGGCCCCACCGACCGCCGGAGTAAACTTCGTGTGTGGGGCGACCGGTGTGTTCACCGAGGCCCAGCGATGCTCCAGGTAGGTGTGCCCGCCGATGGAGGAGCAGCGTGTGTGTGTGTCCACTGCTCCAGGTGTGACCCGAGTGTGCACTTGGATGAGTCAAATTCAGAGACCGGCCCTACTAAATTTCACTGCTGGGACAGAGGGCGATATACTTTGTATAATTACGGACGGATGTATGTGATAAAAAGAGTTTGGGACGCCCGAAAGGAGGCTAAAATAAAATAAAATAAAAACTATGTGCAGGTCATTTTTTAAATGTCCCACCGGGAGACCGCGTCGACGTCTTGACTGAGACCAAGGCTAGCCATTTGAAGGGAGAAGAGAAACTAGCACTACATGAATGATGCTTAAAATGTAATAAAGTTTTTTTTTTTTTTCCAAGGTAATTGTTTGATATACGAGTGATTCAGAAACAGCTGTAAGCAGTGAGTCTGTGTGATGAGCAGGATTGCTGTAGTATGTAGTGAGGAGCTGTCCAATCAGCACCACACCACTCAATACTACAGCACAATGAGCTCCACATTATTCTTACTTTCATACAGTGGGTAAGAGATATGTGTTTCTGTAAGGTCATTTACCAATTGGTGGGCGTGCCCACCATATGTTTGACTTAGCTTTACGCAGGAGGAAAAGGTGTAATTATAGTGCCAATCATTACATACATATATATAGTGTTCCTGTGGCTCAGTGGTAGAGCATTGCGTTAGCAGCGCAAAGGCTGTGGGTTCGATTCCCAGGAAACACATGTACTGACAATAAATGTATAGCCTGAATGCACTGTAAGTCACTTTGGATAAAAGCATCTGATAAATATGTAAATGTATATATATATATGTGTGTGTGACAGGAAAAGTGTGTGTGTGTGGCCGGGAGCACCTGTGTGTGTGTGTGTGACCCTGGACCAAAAAAGCAGTCTTAAGTATATTTGTCTGGCCGGGAGCCATAGCCGGCGTCCAACAATACGTTGTTTGTTGGATCAAAATTATAATTTTTATTTTATGCCATCGCCGGCGTAGGATACCAGGACTTTTGTGTTGGAATAAAGATCAGAGAATTTTGTAAATTATCTGGCCGGGACTGTAAATATATCGCCGTGTTGGAAAAAGACAAAATTTCTGATTAGTAATATCTGGCCGGGATTGCTAAGAACTTTATTTGGACAACTTTAAAGTGATTTTCTCAATATTTAGATTTTTTGCTCCCTCAGATTCCAGATTTACAAATAGTTGTATCTCAGCCAAATATTGTCCTATCCTAACAAACCATTGAAAGCTTATTTATTCAGCTTTCATATGATGTAGAAATCTCGCGGTCTGGAATTCGCCGGCCGTGGGGTGGAAAAAATGGACCGGGAGGCTTCCCGGCGTCCGATGGGAGTCCATTCCACCAGTTCAGATATGTAGTCCCACTCCAAAACGCTGTACTGTATATACGTGTGTGTGTGTGTGTGTGTGTGTGTTACCCTTGTTATTATTATCATTGTTATATATTTGTACCTATTTATTTGGTATCCATTAAGCACACAGTACCCTAACAAAAAGCGTATTCATGTCAATGGACATTAGAGTGTCTCATCATGCCATGTTTCTCTTCAAAGCCCTCCAGTTTCCTAGAATTCTCATTTTTGGTTTGTCACATGGCTCGTGTTATAATTGGTGTCTATGCGATGCCATTATAGGTGTAATTATTAGTGTGTGAGTGTGTTCATGAGCGTGTGGGTTTTGTGCTGTAATTGTGGGCATTTTCCAGGAAGGAGTGTGACTTGTGCAGTACGTGTTAAGCTCCTCTCGAGAACTGTGTCATGAACACACACGTCAAGCTGTACATCTGCAGCGAGCACCAGCAGAGTCTGTATCTGTCACACACACCCCTGTGAAATACACAACATGGAAAACATCTCAATGTCATTGACGTAAATTAGTAGTATTTTATATTTTAGTTATTTTTTTTGTATATTTTCATGTTAGTTTTTTTAGTAATTTGTCTTTTTATTTTTGTTTAGCTGCCTTTTTAAAATAACGTATTATCTGTAATATATTTTCAATTTTATTTTAGTTTCAGTAACTTTAATACTTAACTTATTTTCAGTTAGTTGTCAAGGCAACATTTCAAAATTAATTCGCATTGCAACGCTTCCTTTGCAAGTTATCAAAAGCTGTTCTCTACGATTTTAAATCATCGGTTTAGGTGTTTCCCAGTGGAATAATCATAATAAAACCGGGAGATGGAGGAAACGTGCGCAACTATGCTGCAAGATATTATTACTGTCGAAATTTAATTATTAACTGTTTTTTGGGTCAAAACTAAGTTGGTTGGGAACTATTGTTGTGAAGGGGCTTTAGCCCTAATATCAATATATTCAAAAGGGTCATTGTCTATGATTTACAAAACAAAACATTCCATAAAGCACAGGTTGAATGAGATACACTTGCACGTCCATTTTACTGTTTCGGTGTGAGTGTATTCTAAAAACATTTATCCATCCAGCTTATCTGAAAAACATTTGTTAACATTACAGAGATAAAGTGCTAAATACATTCTCCTTATAGCACGTCCGGTATATATTCTGGGCATGGTGTCATTAGGCAACGGTTACATTGACGTAACACAGTCGCTGTCTTCTATTATATATTCCAAGACAATTACTGTCAAACTTCAAATTACTCCTGTAAACAATGTTTCCAGCTCATCCTGATGGCTAACATAGTTTGTGCAGTTAAAGGCTGCACATTATTAGAAGCTAGAAGCCCGGCTAAATACTTGTCGAAGCGAGTGAAGCTTTGCTGCGGTGATCCATCCGTTAGCCATTGGAACTGTGTTTAGGGACCACATATTTATTTTAAATGTGTCTGATCAGAGTCAGGTGGACATGAATGCCTAATTATACAGTGTTTACTTCAGATTAATTGGTCAGCTGGCTGTGCCCGGAGGGTTACAAACCCACGGGTCTCGTTGTTTGGACGGAAATAGTTGATCCTGAAAGCGTAAATGTGCCCCGATTTTTAACCGCACATCTCTAGCTGAGGTAAGACGTGTATTTATGCGGCATGAACAGCTGCTGTGTGTACCACCTGTGCTATTGGTCAGAGCTCCTCCCGACTGTTTAAAAACTGTGTTATAACTTCATAATACACATCTCTTTTGGGGGGGGGGGGGGGGGGGGGCATTCGGATTTGCTCTTGAATTTATACTTACTGATTTGAACTGCATCCATAAATGCTTAAAATGATAAAGCAGAGTGGATTTAAGCTACTTATACAGGGCTCCATGCTTCAGTTAAATAGTTGCACTGGTTCCATTGCAATGTTTCCCTCCTATGTTTGCTTATTCACTGTCAGTTAGGTCGCTTATAGAAACAATAAAACATCAGACGCTCCAAAAGTGTCTGTGTCATGTTGACCCAAACCAGTCTTTATCATGCAACCATTATTAAACTGCATTGGCTACTGTTTTTCATAACACATACTGTTGTTTTATACAAACCATGTATTTTATTTACCGTGGAAATAAGAAGTTACCCTAGTTAAAAAAAAGTAATATGATTAAAATACATTTATTTCATACTAAGTATAGTTTAAACATATTATTTACTGACATATAGCTCAATTTTTGATTGGTACACACTGATATTTGGAAAAATTTAGAGATGCCGATTTTCTCAATATTTAGATTTTTGCTCCCTCAGATTCTGATTTTCTTTCTAAAAACTATAATTGACAGCATATACAAACAAAAACCTATACTTTTTTACATAATACAAAATGATTAAACATTACAATGCCCCCAATCTGGACATAGTTACAGATGTACTCACTTAAACAACTCTCAAAAGCTGTACATATACATGTGTTGTGTGTGTGTGTGTGTGTGAGTATATACTGTATATATATATATAGTGCTATTTATTTGTCAAAGCACACAGTTAACGCATTACCATTAGAGTGTCAAATGTTTCTCTTCAAAGCCCTTTTCCTAACTCATTTTTGGCACTGGCTCGTGTTAAATGTATTAATAGGTGTAATTATTAGTGTGTGAGTGTGTTCGAGTGTGTGGGTTTTGTGCGCAATTGTGGGCTTTTCCAGGAAGGAGTGTGACTGTCAGTAAGTGTTAAGCTCTCTCGAGAACTGTGTCATGAACACACACGGTTCAGCGCATCGGCAGCTGAGAAGCAGAGTCGTATCTTTCACACACACCCCTGTTAAACACAACATGAACATATTATGTTGCTAAATTAGTAGTATTTCTAATTTTAGTTATCTTTTGTGTATATTTTCATGATGGTTCATTGCAGTATAGCCCAAATCACAGCACAGTTTGCTATTCACTGTCATTATCTTATGTGTATTTGATTTCATCAGACAACGGCTCGAAACAAAACAGCACTTATCAGGACCCAAACCAGTTTTTATGCAACCATTATTAACATCTTGGAAGTAAAAACTGTGATGAACCATAGATACCAAATAAGATACCGTTAAAAAAAGATATGATTAAAATACCTTTAATGGGTCATACTAAGTGTTTCAATCTCTATTTCATATCAAAACTCATATAAAAATGATTGTACCGATTGCCATTTTTTTTGTTGTCTGACATTTTTGCAGATTACATTTTCTTTCTAAAAACTATATTTGAAACAGTAAAATATATTTTTTACAATGAAAACTGTTTTATTACAATGAGAATTTAGCTGCATTAAAATAAAAGACAGTATGTGAGCATATATATTAGTGCAGAGAGCATTACCGCAAACAAACGGCACTAAATGTAATAAACAATATAGGCTATGTACATTCTCTCTCTCTCTGCATGTTCAGCGCGCGGCAAGAAGAGCTGCCATTAAACACAGTATTATGTTGCCTTAATTTTACAGAAATGTAAACACAGCACAGTTTGTCATTATCTTATGTGTATTTGATTTCAGACAACGGCTAAATTGCTCAGTTAAAGAAAAAAACTGAGAAGTAATGAGAACCTTTAATGTGTTTCTTTTTTTATATTCATCCCGTGTCTAAACAGAAACAGTAAAATATATCAATGACATGAACAAAAATACAGCAAACAAAAGCAATCTTTGAAATGTTCAAAGAAGAGCTGCCCTGTCCTTCATGTAAACTGTTTGTGTCATTTGCTCAGTGCAAAGAAAGAGAAGTAACGGGAACCTTTGATTTGTTTCATGTGTCTAATAGACATGAACAAGCTCTAAAAATGTCTTCCTTTGAAACATGCTAGTCTATGTTGACTATGTTTCAATAATAATAAACATACATTTGCATAAAGCATCCATTTTTTTCCATGCACATGTTGATGAGAGTATTAAAAATGTGAACAGTATTAATTTAAGGTACATTTAGAACTAATACAAATGTGTGATTAATTGCGATGAATTGCTAGTTAACTCATGCCAATCATCGTGATTAAATATTTTAATCGATTGACAGCCCTAATATATATATATATATATATATACACACTTTACTGTTAAAAAAAAGGCTTTAAAAAGGCAAAATTTTCAGTTATACAGAATGGGCTAATATTGACAAATTTACTTAAATTGACTAAAATGTGTTTATTACCCGATAACCACCATGAAAACACAGGTGTTAAAGAGAAAGTCACATGATGAATCAGAGTTCATCACAAGTAGCTTGTCCAAAAGCTGAGATAGATACTAATATATTAAAGACATAAACACAAATCACTATCATGAAAACAAGCATGACAATAAAAAATACAAGAAACATCAATTAGCCATAGAAGATGTAACATAAAAAAATAGCAATTTTATCTCATACGTTTTACAAGATTCGTTTAAGTCCAGATTATCTGTTGCACAACTTCTCATTTGATTAAATGTTGGATTTAATGAGACGTTACATAAAATCCTAATGTACATAACTGATGAGAGGGGAAAAACGAACAAGAAACAAGATCAAGATGTTGTTTCATTGAAAGACAATCAAATGTGCAGATGTCACTGAGAATGTCAAATTTCAGTTTTACTTAAAATTTTCACTTTTAAAAACACATGTTCATTTAACAGTCTTTTACTGTTTACTTTTAAATATCCCAGAGTTTTGCACTAAGGCAGGGATCTTAAACCCTGCTCCTGGAGAGCTATCATCCTGCAGATTTCAGTTCCAGCCCTGCTCCAACTCACCTGTCTGAAATGAACAAGTAGCCCTGAAGACCTTGTTTAGCTGGTTCAGGTGTGTTTGATTGGGGTTGGAGCTGAAATCTGAAGTACGGTACCTCTCCAGGAGCAGGGTTGGAGACCCCTGCACTAAGGGAATATATCTTTAAACCAGTAACAGGTTTTCACTGCAGCATTGTTACAGTCACTCATTTACTGTTAAAATTGCAATCGTTTTTTTTTTTTAATGCTTGCTTGCTTTTGGAACAGAGTCATGGTATGTATGCATTAGCAGATTAGTATCTCCAGCCACTGATGGTGGAGACTTAATTGTGGCTGATGGGGGGGCAACAGGTCCTCATAATCTCCCACACCGAGACCAGAACTACATAAACCCACCTCACCTGACCTGACCAGAGGGAACAGTCACAGCTAACCAAACAATCTGGGAAAAGCAGAGCGAGGGGAGGGAAAGGAAAGGCTGATGAGCATGCTCAGTATCGCTCTCGGCTCAGAGACTGCAGCTTTTAACTGCAGCGGGGGACGAGAGAGAGAGAGAGAGACAGAGCGAACGAGTGAGCTTATACACACACATGCACCGCAACTTCATCACACTCTTCCCATCACGCACATTCAGTAGTGTTTGGTCAATCTGACCGGTCCGGCTGCATTATATGGGACTGCATGGATGGTCAGATATTCTGTTAGTGTTAGAGCTAGTTCAGGTGAGTACGTAGACCATCATCTCTCTGAATGGGACGGCACAGCGGGACGCTTTCTCTCCTCAGCGGCTGCTCATCACCAACATGCAGCCTCTCCGGCCGCAGCCGCCTGACGCCGTACCAGACACGCTCTCAGCATCGCACCAATGAGAGGCTTCAAACTCGCCTGGTAAGAACGGGTTTAAATGCTTCTTGAGTGTTTGTTTCTGACACTGGGGATGCTTTGTGCCTCAGTGCATCCGTGCATCCGTGCCTGATATTTTGTGAAGTCTCGTCGCATCTCTCTGTGTCTGCCGTCACATGTTGTGGCACGCGGCCAACTGCAGTGCCGCCCTCCTTTTTTATATTCTTCCGCTGCTCCTCCAAACTCCCCCCCCCCTTTTGTTCTTTTATGCACCTGTGCCCCTAAACTTCCTCTCTGCGTCTGTCTCTCCCTCCCGTCCTGTGCATGTGTTTGTGAATGCGACTCAGTCATGTGAGGGATATTTTTAGCCGCAAATCACAGTGTGCGGCGCCGAGGAGAAAACCAGCGGCAACGTGCAGCCGCTTCCTCTCGCATTGCTGCCTGCGCTTTTCCCAGTTTTCCTCTCTTTCTTTTTGTCCCATAAAAAAGAAATGTTGGAAATGAGATTTCCTCAGCCTCTCCTAGACAATAGTGATATTAAATGGAGAACAAATGGAGGCAAAACTATCAGTTGTTGTTTTTCAAGTTGTCCACGCTGTGCTCAGAATTTTTGTCTTGAGAAAAATCCATCTCCTCCAGTTTCTCTAGAGATCTCAAACGATGGCTCACACTTTACTCAGATTGACCAAAATAGGCTACTAAAGTCTGCAACCAGAAGTTGTAAATTGCAGTTTCATCTCCAATGTTTCTTACTCAATTATTTTAAGTTCAGATTCTCTGTTGCACAACTTGAATGTTGGATTTAATGAGAACAAATTGAGTGAAATAATTATCCTGAGAACAACAAGCTATCCCCTTCATCTCCTTGAGTTTCACAGTAATTCTCAGTTATGATTTGATATTAAAATTTGAGTTAACTGAGCTACAGTGGGGACCTCATGAGAAGTGTATTTTATTATTAATAATAATGCATTTAACTATCCACTTTGTATGTGTTAGAATTACAATAATATTAACAATATATTACTATAATTATTTAGAAGAATTATTGTCATATTAATTAATTCAATATACATACATTATAAATGTAACAGTCCACTTTTTCTAATATATATATATATACTCACTTGCCACTTTATTAGGTACACCTTGCTAGTACCAGGTTGGGCCCCCTTTTAATAATTATAATAATAATTTGTTACATTTATATAGTGCTTTTCTAGGCACTCAAAGCGCTTTACATATTAAGGGGGGTGTCTTCTCATACACCTTTTGCCTTCAGAACTGCCTTAATTCTTCGTGGTATAGATTCAACAAGGTGTTGGAAACATTCCTCAGAGATTTTGGTTCATATTGTCATGATAGCATCACGCAGTTGCTGCAGGTTTGTTGGCTGAACATCCATGATGAGAATCTCCTGTTCCACCACATCCCAAAGGTGCTCTGTTGGATTGAGATCTGGTGACTGTGGAGGTCATTTGAGTAAAGTGAACTCATTGTCATGTTCAAGAAACCAGTCTGAGATGATTTGATCTTTGTGACATGGTGCATTATCCTGCTGGAAGTACATCAGAAGATGGTACACTGTAGTCATAAAGGGATGGACATGGTCAGCAACAATACTCAGGTAGACTGTGGCATTTAAACCAGTCTGAACCGCTGAGACAAGGCAGGATGATCCATGCTTTCATGTTCTTTACGCCAAATACTGACCCTACATCTGAATGTCGCAGCAGAAATCGAGACTCATCAGACCAGGCAACGTTTTTACAATCTTCTATTGTCCAGTTTTGGTGATCCTGTGTGAATTGTATCCTCCGTGTGCTGTTCTTATCTGACAGGAGCGGCACCCGGTGTGGTCTTCTGCTGCTGGAGCCCATCTGCTTCAGGGTTCGATGTGTTGTGTGTTCAGAGATGGTATTCTGCATACCTTGGTTGTAACGAGTGGTTATTTGAGTTACTGTTGTCTTTCTATCATCTCTAACCAGTCTGTCCATTCTCCTCTGACCTCTGACATCAACAAGGCATGTTCATCCACACAACTGGCCGCTCACTGGATATTTTCTCTTTTTCAGACCATTCTCTGTAAACCCTAGAGATGGTTGTGCGTGAAAATCCCAGTAGATCAGCAGTTTCTGAAATACTCAGACCAGTCTGTCTGGCACCAACAACCATTCCACGTTCAAAGTCACTTAAATCCCCTTTCTTCCCCGTTCTGATGCTCGGTTTGACCTTCAGCAAGTCGTCTTCACCACATCTAGATGCCTAAATGCATTGAGTTGCTGCCATGTGATTGGCTGATTAGCAATTTGTGTTACCAAGCAATTGAACAGGTGTACCTAACAAAGTGGCAGGTGAGTGTAAAATAACAACTATAATAATAATAATAATTGTTACATTTATATAGCGCTTTTCTGGGTACTCAAAGTGCTTTACATAGAAGGGGGGGGGGATCTCCTCAACCACCACCAATGTGCAGCATCCACCCGGATGATGCGACGGCAGCCATATTGCGCCAGAACGCGATATATATATATATATATATATATATATATATATATATATATATAATATTTGTTATGTAATTGTCTATGAAATTGTATAACATTTAATACATGCAACAAAAAACACACTTTACCCATAATAAAGTCACCGAAACGTCTATACATATTCATTTTACAATTTCACACTTTTGCTCTGCCCATAATTCTCATTTGCGTCTACTTTTCTGTCTCTTATGTGATCATAGAGAAATCATCCGAGACCGAGTTGATGTTTTACATAACTAAGAACTCTCATTCCCCCTCCTGAGCCGTGAATAAGCACCTCTGAGCAGTAAAGCGCTGCTCTGGACTCACTGCTTCAGGGCTTGATTTGACTCCAGCTCATTGGGCACAAGCGTGCAGGGTTACCTTGATTAACATCCATCCAGCTGGTTAGAAGTGTGTCAGGTGTGTGAGACAGTGTGCTTTTTATAAGAGTCCTCAGAGATGGACGGCTGATTGTTGAAGTGGAGCTGTCCGATTTAACCAGAGCGCCTTCATGTGCTGCTCCATCCAAGATGTGACTATTTCTCTTGAGCAGAACAGTAAAGAAGCTGGATTTTTCAGCTGAAACCGTGGGCCTTGGTAGTTCATAAATGCAAGTCACTTTGAGAATCACAAAAGTATATCAAGGAACACAAAATTAGTACCCATAGCTCCTTATGATATATTGAGGTCTTAAGAAGTTAAATGATCACTTTGTGCAAGAAACTGAACATTATTTACAACATTATTACCTGAAATTCAGAACCTCAGGCAAACTGTCCGGATTGATGTTTGTTAGTGAGCGAATCATTCTTTTGAACCGATGCTTTTTGGTGAACTAGTTGAAGCAGTTCACCATATCATAGACGGAAGCGTCTGAAATATGAGCATTTTTCACCCATTGATATGCGCATACACGAACCGAGCACTTTAATGAAGTGGCCAAATTAATGAATTTGTTCACTTTACATGCTTTAACACAGCGGTTCTCAATTCCAGTCCTCGCGCCCCCCGCTCTGCTTATTTCGTATGTTACTCTTATCGCTTCAGATGTTTGTTCGATTCAAACGCAAGTGCCCTGCGAAGTGGACATCACAGGATATTCCTCCATGATTCCAGTTCGAAGCGAACGTATTCCATTCAAAGTGCATTGAAGTGTGCAAGACGTGAATTTAAATTGTATATATTTACAGAGGTATATGATGTCACACTCGTCCGTGCATGAAGACGTTGTGCAGTGCAAATCCATGAATGAATGTCCCGAAATAAAGTAAACTTCAGCGGATTTCCCTGCTCAGGGAGTAGGGAGCAATGGACCCCGTGTAGGGAGCATGTCAATCGGAACACAGTTCATGCATGGAGCGCACTTCTAACGAGCTGATTATCTGAATCAGGTGTGTTAACAAAGAGAGACATGCAAAATATGCAGAGCGGGGGGGCGCGAGGACTGGAATTGAGAACCTCTGCTTTAACACATCGTGTATGCTATTGTAGGGTAGAATATTCCAGACTATTTTCAAATGGAATTGCATTTTCCACATGTGGGTGCATAAATTGTGACATAGTCCAAATGCAATTGCAAATCTTGCATTACCGTTTGAATTTTCGCTTTCGCGAATGCAACGAGACGAGAAAGCAAAGTCCATTCGCAACTGTATTTCCCATGTCTTATGAGCTATGAGCCTGTCATATTTAAATAGCAATGTTAATTACCACATTTGCTTTTTCACTTTCTCCACGTCGTGCATATAACCTGCCAAAACTCAAATGGAATCGCAATTCCTTTTGCATTTGAATTTCCCAAGTCTTCAAGGAAAGCTGTCAATCAATGTGAGGGGCGGGACTATACTAGGGAGCGTGTTTGTGTCGGGAGGTGACGTCACTCACAGACGACCGTGCCGATACTTTGATCAATGCAGGTAATCGGTAAAGGCTCCGTTAAAGGCAGCTGCCAATGAGATCGTGCCTGACAACCTTCTTGGCACAATACATAATTCTGTCTTTTTTTTTTTTACCCCAAATGCAGCGATTATCTCCTGCTAACAACGGTACGCACAATAGGTCAATATTCACTATTAACCAAACGCTTTTCACCTGTCTCAAAATCTCTCACTCGCAAAGGAGTAAACAGACCGTGCAATTCTACAGTACACTTATTACAGTACATTTTATTCCTTTTTTAAATCTGTAAAAGAGTGCGTCTCACCTGCCTCAAGATTTTTTACGGTAAACAAAACAAAAAACAGTGCCAAGCTATATTTAATTACCCATTTTCCAGCTTATACATTTTGTATGATTTAATATTTGAACAGTTTTAATTCGTTATGGAGCATGCATCCCGTGGGCAGTGGCACCAAAGCGTCACGCAAGTCTCAAGATCTCTCACTGTGTACAGCGACAGGACACTGCGATTGATACGCATGATTTGTGATATTAATTCACCTTGGCTGTGGCATGTTCTGTGACAGCTGCGCTTAGATCGTTGGTGTAAAGAGAAGTCTGATCTGGGGCAGGCAGTGTAGGAGAAGCAGCATTTTCTGTTTTGTCACGTGCATCAATTGGAGTGTAAACAGACTGAGAGACTTGATGGTAGGAGCTCTATTAGATAAGAATAAGATATGGGTGGTGAATAGGTAAATACATGCAGATTTGCACAGTTTGTTTGCTTATGTGCCTCAATCGGAGTGCAAACAGTAAAAGAGCTCGAGGCATGAGATGCGCTCTCTGCGGACACTCTAAGCGGCCATGCATTTTTTTATCTTGTTTTCTCGTGATCACGACTTTATTTTTGTCATGATCTTGACATAACAGGCATTGTTTTCTCGTTATCACAACTTACTTTTCTCGTGATCTCAACATAATAAAACTTGTTCTCTAAGTTACTGGCAGTTTATAACTATTGATGGGGAGTTGCATACTTTATCAACCTTTGCTGACTGTACGCGTTTGGGACAGAGGACCTTCTTCGTGATCGCTATGATTTATGCAGTTCATTACTGACATTTAATTAACTTATAAATGTTTAATGTTTGAATAAATATGATCCTTTTGCTTGAAATTGCATCTTGTTATCGTTACGTTATTACTGCTACACGACTCATCGCAGGTTATCTTTTACAACGACGTATTTGTAATGTGCTTTCTTATTTTTAATCTTTCTTGTTAATAAATGTATATTAATAAGAAATGTGATTTGCATATGTGTATAATTTAGTTTAGTGAAGTTATACAGTGTTGTAGCCTAATTGTTCAAAATAAAATAAATGTATTTTTTATTTGTAGGAAACCATAAGTGTAGAATTGCACTGTCTGTTTACTCATTTGCGAGTGATACAATTTTTAGGTCAAAATATAATTAGCAATTCCTTTTGAAAATAGTCCGGAATATTCTTCCATACTATTGGGTGCTTTTAATAATATAATTGCGCATACGTTACTGGTGAATGCCAAACTGAGGCTCTGAATTACAGGTAATAATGTTGTAAATAATGTTCAGTTTCTTGGACAAACCCATTGTTTCGCTTCATATGACCTCAATATATCATCAAGAGCCATGAAGATTACTTGTGTGTTCCCTGATACGAAGACAAAAATCACCTGCATCTTGGATGGGCTGAGGATGAGTAAATTAACATCAATTTTATTTTAATTTTTTTGGGGGGGGGGGGTATTACTTTAATTACTTATAGCAGAACCTGTAAACGTTTGTCTTCTCCGGAGCTCCTCGTGTAATAAGTAGAGCACCTTCTGTCTTCTTCTAATCGTTGATGAGCTGAAACTGATTGTCTGTTCGGTCCGAAGATCTCTGGCTCTTTGGGAAACAGTGTGATTGTTCTCTCTCTGTCACCTGACCTGGAAGACTTTTATATCCCTCTGATTTCCCTCGGGACGCTGCTGCTGCCTTCCTTATTCCTCCTGTATAAATGACAGCTCCGTCATGCTCTTAAATAGGGCGGCACATCATGGAGTCTGTTCTCATACAAACAGCCGTGAATGTTCAAGGTTCAAGGTTTCTTTATTTGTCACATGATAAATTATACAGGGTATAATCAAAAGTGAAATGTAGGAGAGAATGTGCTGTCATTATTACAGACTGATTGATAGGCATTCATAAATACTGACACATCTTATCTTAACCATAATTAAGTTCTGTATGAGACTGTATCATTGTTGAAGTGGATAAAGAGATTCATATTAAAAAAAGACGTGAAATCTCCATCTATTTGTTATTAGTAAAGATTATGTGTAGACGGTCAATAGTACTTTATATGTACACTTTATCAACTATAAATCAATACATTTTACATTTATGCATTTAGCAGACACTTTTATCCAAAGTGTATCTTACAGTGCATTCAGGTTATACATGTATTGTCAGTATGTGTTCCCTGGGAATTGAACCCATGACCTTTTGCGATGCTAACGCAATGCTCTACCACTGAGCTACAGGAACACAATATTTGGTCATAAGCTACCCTGGCTAACCTCAGCCTAGCCTAATTCTGCAGTCCTGTTACATTACATTACATTTGTTTGCAGTCCTGTTACTTACAGCATTGTTAACCATGCTCACAGAATTGTTATGAAGTCATTTTAATTATTTAATGTTAAATCACGTTTTTACATTGTTTATTTAATTTTAATGATATAATTATTATTATATTTAATATTAATATTATGATATTATTACTATAATAATTATATTTAATGCTATAAAATAACAAATCCACACAAATAAAAGTATACGTCACAAATAGGGATGCACAAAAATCTCAGCAACTTATATGAGTGTTTATTATTCAATTATTTTGATTGATTGATTGATTGATTGATTGATTGATTGATTGATTGATTGATTGATTGATTGATTGATTGATTGATTGATTGATTGATTGATTGATTCAAATGTTAAGTGGCTTGCAAAAATTGCACACATGATTTAAAATATATGAAAAGCAAATGCATGCAAGCCATATAATATTTATGGTAGTGAATGACGTTTGAGTACAAATTATATATATATATAAATATTTTATTTAAATTATATTATATTATATTGCCATACATTGTAATGAAATTGTAATGCTGAAATATTTGTTTCCTAGGTCTTTAAAAGACTGAAATATAATAATCTGCCTTGAAACAATAAATATGTACATATATGCACTAAATGCACTGCAAATGTTCATAATATCTTGATTCAGTGTGTGTTCATGTTGGTCTCTTTCCCCTTTCCATTCTGCTCTGAACTTTGAACCATTGCATACTTGTGTTATTTTCTTTGGCATTAATGAGGCAGGAAATGTTCTAACACTTCATAATCTTGCACCACGGGATGTGTTAGATCACATCAGACTTCAGAACACCAATGAGGTCACTGTGTTTACAGCACTGCCATATGATCGATCAGAAACCAGTCCCTCGTGTCAATAACTGCAGAGATGCAGTATAATGATCTGTCATAACAAGACACTGATCAATCAGAAACCAGTCCCTCGTATCAATAACTGCAGAGATGCAGTATAATGATCTGTCATAACAAGACACTGATCGATCAGAAACCAGTCCCTCGTATCAATAACTGCAGAGATGCAGTATAATGATCTGTCATAACAAGACACTGTCATATGATCGATCAGAAACCAGTCCCTCGTATCAATAACTGCAGAGATGCAGTATAATGATCTATCATAACAAGACACTGTCATATGATCGATCAGAAACCAGTCCCTCGTGTCAATAACTGCAGAGATGCAGTATAATGATCTGTCATAACAAGACACTGATCGATCAGAAACCAGTCCCTCGTATCAATAACGTATCGGTTACTTGCGTAACCCCCGTTCCCTGAAGGAGGGAACGGAGACGTAACGTCAGAGTGACTGACTAATGGGATCTCGCCGGAGAGCCCAATCACCTTCGAGTGTTAACAAAACAAGCCAATGACAGTTGGCGTGTGTGTTTCGTCACGCGCACTCCGCCCCGCGGTGCGGGTATAAAAGGAGAGCGCGTGCAAACGCACATCAGTTTTTCGCTGAGGAGCCGAGACTGTGCCCCGGCCGTACAGCGGTGGTACAGCAACTATGGCGACGGGACGTAACGTCAGAGTGACTGACTAATGGGATCCCTTGGAAAACGCCACTATTGCTGACCCCCTCCAGTGCTCTGCAGAAGCCGGCAAGTCCCCCCACACCAGTTGGGATGGAAGATAGGACAGGGTTTAGGCAGAGATAACCGCCACTGCTGTTCCGCTCAGTGGGTAGAATAACACTGGGAAAGCGTACCCCAAGTAGGGGGAAACGCTACGGAGCCACATCCCGCATAAGGAGGTATCATATGGAGATTACACATATGGACTGGCCGAGGGCAGTACTACATACGGGAGTCTCTGAGGTAGACTCAGCCCGCCTGGGGTGAGGTAGCTACACAGCAGAGTGGGCAGAAGGTTTCTGCCAGGGAAGACACGGGCTCACCAAGGGGGGGGAGCCGTACCGTGGAAGAATACACATGTGGGATCACCAAAGGGGAATCACTACACACGGGCACCTAGCCCAGCACAGGGGTTGACCTTGGGCAACGTACGAGTACTGGACCTGGCGTCTGGTGCTCCGCCACACCTGACTGCCGAGGGTGCGGGAGGAACTTCAACAGGGTTCGCCGTGGGGAACTGAACTGAGAAGCAACAAGGCGCAAGTATCCGGTCCGTAGAGGGGAATGGCGCAGCAAGCGTGATTGACACCGAGCGGGTTTCCAGTGTTACTGGCCATCCGAGACAAGTACACGGGAGGACACTGGCTCTATACTGAGATTGTAAAACCTCGCAAACGTATTAGGTGTCGCCCAGCCGGCAGCTTTACAAATGTCTGCTATTGAGGCGCCTCGTGCCAGAGCCCAAGAGGAAGCAACGCCTCTCGTAGAGTGTGCTCTCACCCCAAGGGGGCACGGTAAGCGCCGGGCCTGATAGGCCAAGACTATAGCCTCCACTATCCAGTGGGCGAGTCTTTGTTTGGAGACAGCTCTTCCCTTCTGCTGTCCTCCGAAGCAGACAAAGAGCTGATCTGAGGTCCTGAAGCTCTGCGTGCGGTCCACATAGATGCGCAAGGCACGAACGGGACAGAGCAGAGCAATGGCTGGGTCTGCCTCCTCCCGGGGCAGCGCTTGCAAGTTCACCACCTGGTCCCTGAAGGGCATGGTGGGAACTTTGGGCACATATCCAGGCCGGGGTCTCAGGACAACGTGAGAGTCAGCCGGCCCGAATTCTAGGCACGAATCGTCGACCGAAAATGCTTGCAGGTCCCCTACCCTCTTGACTGTGGCCAATGCCGAGAGGAGCACTGTCTTCAGAGACAGAAACTTAAGCTCTACTGACTGCAGAGGCTCAAAGGGGGCCCCCCTCAAGGCCGACAGGACCGAGGGGAGATCCCAAGAGGGTACCAGGTGAGGGCGCGGAGGATTTAGCCTCCTTGCCCCTCTGAGGAACCTGATGACCAGGTCGTATTTCCCCAGAGACTTACCGTCTACTGCATCGTGATGTGCGGCAATAGCGGCAACATACACTTTGAGGGTGGAGGGAGACAGCCTTCGCTCCAACCCATCCTGCAGGAAAGAAAGCACGACTGCGATCGGGCATCTACGGGGGTCCTCCCGGCGGGGAGAACACCAATCGACGAACAGGTTCCACTTCAGCCTGTAGGCCTGTCTCGTAGACAGGGCCCTGGCAGAAGTGATAGTGTTTACTACCGCTGGAGGTAGCCCACTTAGAACCTCCGCGTCCCGTCCAAGGACCATACGTGGAGATTCCACAAGTCTGGGCGCGGGTGCCAGAGGGTGCCCCCTCTCTGAGAAAGTAGATCCCTCCTCAGAGGAATTTGCCAAGGAGAGGCTGTCGCGAGGAGCATCAGTTCTGGGAACCACGTCCGATTGGGCCAGTAAGGCGCAACCAAGAGGACTTGCTCCTCGTCCTCCCTGACCTTGCACAGGGTCTGTGCGAGAAGGCTCACTGGGGGAAACGCATATTTGCGTAAGCCCCGAGGCCAGCTGCATGCCAGTGCATCTGTACCGAGGGTCCCCTCGGACAGGGAGAAAAACAACTGGCAGTGAGACGTGTCCGGGGAGGCAAACAGGTCTACCTGAGCGTCCCCGAAGCGTCTCCAAATCAGCTGGAGTACCTCGGGGTGGAGTCGCCATTCTCCCGGAAGGGCGTGCTGACGTGAGAGCTCGTCGGCTGCACGATTGAGCTCGCCTGGGACATGAACGGCGCGAAGCGACCTCAGATGTTTCTGACTCCAAAGGAGGAGATGGCGGGCGAGTTGCGACATGCGACGGGAGCGTAGACCGCCTTGGTGGTTGATGTACGCAACGGTCGCAGTGTTGTCCGAGCGGACCAGTATATGCTTCTCGTGTAGCAGCGTTCTGAAGCGGCGCAGAGCAAGCCATACTGCCAGCAACTTGAGGCAATTGATATGCCACTGCAGCTGGGGCCCTGTCCAGAGCCCTGCGGCTGCGTGCCCGTTGCACATGGCCCCCCAGCCCGTGGCAGAGGCGTCTGTTGAAACAACAACATGCCTGGATACTTGCTCTAGGGGAACTCCTGCCCGAAGAAAAGCAAGGTCCGACCATGGGCTGAAGGTGCGACGGCAGGACGGGGTGAGTGAGACCCGGTATGTGCCGTGGCGCCATGCCCATCTCGGGACTCGGTCGTGGAGCCAACGCTGAAGCGGTCTCATATGAAGCAATCCGAGCGGCGTGATAGCGGCTGAGGATGCCATATGCCCCAGGAGCCTCTGAAAATATTTCAGTGGAACCGCCCTCTTGTGCTGGAGAGACTCCAGGCATCTCAGCATTGACTGAGCACGCTCCTCTGAGAGACGTGCTGTGAGGTTGACCGAGTCCAACTCCATGCCGAGAAAAGAGATCCTCTGCATAGGGGAGAGTTTGCTCTTTTCTCGGTTGACCTGAAGTCCCAACCGGCTGAGGTGACTGAGCACCATATCCCTGTGTTCGCACAACAGTACTCGGGACTGGGCCAGAATGAGCCAGTCGTCGAGGTAGTTGAGGATACGAATGCCTGCTTCCCTTAACGGTACAAGGGCGGCTTCTACGACCTTGGTGAAGACACGAGGCGACAGGGATAGCCCGAAGGGAAGGGCCTTGTACTGGTATGCTCGCCCCTCGAACGCAAAGCGGAGAAACGGTCTGTGTCGAGGGAGGATCGAGACATGGAAGTAGGCGTCCTTCAGGTCGATTGCTGCAAACCAATCGAGGGGACGGACGCATTGAAAGATGCGTCTCTGCGTCAACATCCTGAACAGGAGCTTGTGAAGGGCCCGATTCAGAACGCGCAGGTCCAGGATTGGTCGTAACCCACCGCCTTTCTTGGGTACGATGAAGTAGGGGCTGTAGAACCCTGACTTCATCTCGGCTGGAGGGACCGGCTCTATCGCGTCCTTCGCCAGTAGGACCGCGACTTCTGCACGCAAGACAGGGGCATCCTTGCTCAACACTGAGGTGAACCGAATGCCCCTGAACTTGGGGGGACGCCGGGCGAACTGAATCGCGTAGCCGAGTCTGATAGTCCTCAGGAGCCAGCGAGACGGCCTGGGGAGCTCTAGCCAGGCCCCCAGGGACCGTGCAAGCGGGACCAGGGGAGTCACTGACGTACCCACGGTGGGGCAGCGAAATGGAGCACAGGGGCCCGACTCGAAAGGCAGTGCGTCTCGAAGTGGGGTCTGAGTGTGTGGTGTGACACTGACCTGGCTCCATAGTTGGGCAGGGGATGCGGGAGAAGGCGTCGCGTCCTCGGACCGGACCCTGCTGCCCACTGGCGAAGAGAGAGGGGGACGGGAGTGTGGAGACGAGGTCTCGTACACTGCCATCCTCGCCCTCTTGGGACCCGGAGGAAAAGGAAACTGCTCTTTTATTGAAGTTTTGGGTACCACTGACCCGGGGGTCAGTGGCGGAACAGAACAAAAAGGAAACAAAAGATTCTCCACCCGGCCCTCCTCCGGGGGAAGGAGTGGTGCAGTCACCATCTCCTGAAGAGCAGGATCCAAAGGCTCCGGGTCGCCCGTCTCAGGGACGCCGCCTGCCCTGGCGCTTCACGGGCTTGGCAGGGGCGGAGGCGGGCTGCGCCGGTCTCCTGCGGCCAGCTCCACGCTGCGGCCGTAGTGCAGGCTGCTGTTGTGGCCGAGCTGGAGCGGAGGTGGAGGCAGCAGGAGGGCGCCCTCGGCGACGAGCAGACGGAGGGGCTGCAGCCGGCGGTGGGGTGGAGACAGCAGCGGACCGCCGGGGCAGGATGTGTCGAAACGCCTCCGTCTGCTTCTGTGCGGCGGAGAACTGCTGGGCAAAGTCCTCCACCGCTTCGCCGAATAGGCCGGCCTGGGAGATCGGGGAGTCCAAGAAGCGATGCTTGTCGGCCTCCCTCATATCCGCCAGGGTCAGCCATAGGTGGCGCTCCTGGACCACTAATGTGGACATCGTCTGACCCAGGGCCCGCGCCGTGACTTTCGTCGCCCTTAGTGCAAGGTCCGTCGCTGTGCGCAGTTCCTGCATCACACCTGGGTCAGCATCACCCTCGTGCAGCTGTTTTAATGCCTTGGCCTGGTGGACCTGCAGGAGGGCCATGGCGTGCAGGGCGGAAGCGGCCTGTCCAGCAGCACCGTAAGCCTTGGCCGTTAAAGCGGACGAGAACTTACAGGCCCTGGACGGAAGGCGTGAATTACCCCTCCAGGCGGCAGCGCCTTGCGGGCAGAGCTGCATCGCAATGGCGCGCTCGACTGGGGGGACCTCCACATACCCCTGGGCCGCTCCGCCGTCGAGGGTGGTGAGGACGGAGGAGGCACTAGGCCTGTTTCGGGCAGAAAAAGGTGCCTTCCATGACCTAGTCACCTCCTCATGCACTTCCGGGAAGAAAGGAACCGGAGGCGGTTGCCGACGTTCGGCCTGCGCCCCCAGGAACCAATCATCCAGCCTTGAGCGCTCGGGAGAAGGCGGACGCCTATAGTGCAGCCCGATGCTCTCAGCAGCCCGGGAAAGCATAGCGGTCAGTTCTGGATCTGACTCGGGCAACGCTACTCTTCCTGACGGAGGCAGCGCAGCCGAATCGTCCTCTCCAGAACCTAGCTCATCCCCCGATGCAGTGATCGATAACCCGTCATCTGCTGGGGCACCGAATGAGATGCTGGGCCCCGCCCTGTCCGAGGACCCCGCATACTCATCCGGGAACCCCAGACGGTGCGATGTGCTGGAGGAGTGAGAGGCCCGCAGAGGCGTACTCGACGGGGAAGCTCTCACTGTAATCCTCAGATCACCCTGGCCCTGAGCCGAAGTAGTCCTCCGGCCGGAGGAACTAGAACGGGGCAGAGCAAGGGGGATACCCCCCCGTCTAGCGAGGAGGTATCTGGAACGCAACATCGCCATGGTCATGTTCCCGCAGTGAGAACATGACTCATCCACGAGCGCTGCCTCAGCGTGCTTAAAGCCCAAGCACGAGGGGCAGCGATCGTGACCATCAGATGAAGTCAGGAAACGACCACATCCAGAAACGCACGAGCGGGAAGCCATCTTTAAAAAGACGCCCGTCACTCGTGGAGCTCTTTTAGATTGCTCTTTTTGTGAAAAAGTCTCCCTTTTAGGAGCGCTGAAGCGCCGAGGGGAGGTAGCAGCGTGACCGTCTTTTCTTTGAGAGAATCAGCACTGGACAGCGACCTCCGCTGACGCGCCGTAACACCAACGCTTGCTTGTCTTGCAGACACTCTGGAGACTGCAATGGCTCGGCTCCGAAGCGAAAAGCTGATGTGCGTTTGCACGCGCTCTCCTTTTATACCCGCACCGCGGGGCGGAGTGCGCGTGATGAAACACGCACGCCAACTGTCATTGGCTTGTTTTTTTAACACTCGAAGGTGATTGGGCTCTCCGGCGAGATCCCATTAGTCAGTCACTCTGACGTTACGTCGAACGTGACTGACTGATAGCGAACTGCAGAGATGCAGTATAATGATCTGTCATAACAAGACACTGATCGATCAGAAACCAGTCCCTCGTGTCAATAACTGCAGAGATGCAGTATAATGATCTGTCATAACAAGACACTGATCGATCAGAAACCAGTCCCTCGTATCAATAACTGCAGAGATGCGGTATAATGATCTGTCATAACAAGACACTGATCGATCAGAAACCAGTCCCTCGTATCAATAACTGCAGAGATGCAGTATAATGATCTGTCATAACAAGACACTGATCGATCAGAAACCAGTCCCTCGTATCAATAACTGCAGAGATGCAGTATAATGATCTGTCATAACAAGACACTGATCGATCAGAAACCAGTCCCTCGTATCAATAACTGCAGAGATGCAGTATAATGATCTGTCATAACAAGACACGGCCATATGATCGATCATATGATCTAAAAAGACATTCACCTGCACTGAGTAGTAAGGATTTTTAATGTAACAAACCCACCGCATCCGTCCAGTTATACCTAAAACCATCACAGATCCTGTCTCCAGCTGGTTTTGCATTAAGTGCAAATGTTTTGCAAAAAACACAGTAGTAGTAGAAGAAGTAATAATAATAGTAATAGCCCTTGTGAAAATAAGTGCACATTAGCGTATTTTGCATATAGTTTATAACTGCCTTAACCACTTTGAGTAAAAGACTGCTATAAATCTGATTTAGGGAGGGATCCGTCAACTTAAATCTGCATAGACATAAATGAATCAGGTATACATCAAATGACACAGTAAGATACCAAAATGATCTTCGATACTTTATATAACACACAAAAGTGTATATTATACACCAACAGTAAATGCTTGAGAAAGAAAGAAAAACAATAAACATATAAGAAAGAAAATAAAGTATACAGATGCAAACAGGTTCGCTATACCTTCCCTCAGTCCTTGAGCTGCCTGATATGACCGACAGTAACAATAGTATTAGTTGAGTACATGAGTTGAAACGTATATGAAAGCCTTAACTGACATCCATCGATGATGAGGAAGACAGTTCAATAGAGGAAGATGTAAACTTAAACTGAGCAATTCTAGCTGGCCAACAGCTCCAACATTCAAGTAATCCAACGAGAAAGGTTACATCCTTATAATCCTTGTGCATGAGATCCAAGTAATCCACAAGTTAAAGTCAGGAAATAGTTCATAGTTAGTCAACCTCCTTTTGATTTCCCAACGATGAATGAAAAGTTTGTTTGCCAGGGGCAATAAAGAGTCCTTTTTGATTGAGCTTAAAACCAAGGTTTCCCAATCAGGACTACGAGTAGTTAGTGGTAACACAGCCAGTAGGCCATGCTGCCTCTCCCAACCAATTCTCCCTCTCTCTACCACCCACCTGGGTAAATACAAGTCACTAGAGCACCCTAGCGCCCCTGGTGGTGCGTAGTAGTATTACAAAAAAAAAAAAGACCTGTTACAAGTTATAGAAATAATATACTTAAAAAAATCTATTGTACTTCAGTATGAGCATAATGCAATTGACATTTATATTGTCATTATGACAGACCCACTTAAGATCCTTATGCAGCTTCACAATATTGTCTTTGAACTATTGTTTAAGAGTACTGACAAACATTTAAGTCAATTAAAATGTACTTTAATGTAATTTCTGTGGAAACTTGTCATGCATGCATGAATTATATTTGTAATTGCGCATTTGAAATTAAGTTGCAATTTAGAACATGTAAACTATATGAACGTTAATAGTAATATGAAAAAACACGCTGCAGTTAATCTTATTATCAAGAACTTTACATGTTAGTCAACACATCAAAATAACTCAAACAAAATCTAACTTTTAATTTGACGTTATTACAAAGTGTTCTTTTTTTCTTTAAATAACTTTAGAGACATGAAAGTCAAGAAAGTGCTTCTCTTTAAGTTAACTTATATGCTCAATTATTTTGTTAATATTATGTACAAGTTTTGTACATTTAAGATTTGAAGTACCATTCATTACAATCAAACACACTTCCTTTGTTTAAGGGAGGGATGTTTTCCTGTCAATGTTATAGATATACATGTCCTGTACATCACTCTAGGTCTAGTATAATCAACAGGAGGCAGTTTTCCACCAGTTACGTCACTGAACTAGTTTCCTGTCGTACCAGTAACTGAACCCAGTTGGCAGCTCCAGTGAGCTACTATGGCTCCAAGTTGTCAGAAAGATAGATTTGGTTTCCTCTGTGCCGTTCACTTGGCTATTTGACTGAACTGAATTGTATGGTCATCAGTGCTGAGTTGGATCAGTCCTGCTTTGCTCCAGCCAATGAGATCGCGTGGTGTTGCCATTGGAGGCCACTTGTCTCGGCGTTGCTGATGTATTGAGTGTGTCCCGTGGGAATGACCTTGCTCATAAATGGCAGTAGCACAAGGCTTCTGAGATGTCCCTGTTTGGACATATACACACACGCCGAGCCGCACTGATTCACTCTCGTTGTATGAGATAAGGGCAGTTAATTGAAATGTCCATGACTTGTACACGCACACACACACACACACACACACACACACACACACACACACACACACACACACACACACACACTACCATTCAGTGTGGGGCTGGTAAGATTTTTTACTTTCTTATGCTCTACAAGGCTGCATATATTGAATTGGAAACACAGTAAAAACAGTAGTTATTAAATATTTTTGCAGTTTAAAATAATTGCTCTGTTTATGTTTTAAAATGTAATTAATTCCTGAACTTTCAGCATCATTACTCCAGTCTTCAGTGTCACATGATCCTTCAGATATCATTGTAATATGCTAATTTGCTTCAATGTTGAAATCGGTTGTGCTTCTTCATATTTGTGAAATCAATACTTTTTTCAAGGAATCATCAATAAAAAGTATTACAGGAGACAGAACAGAGAACACACACCGATCACCATCGACAAGACACCTGTGGAGCGGGTGAGCAGCTTTAAGTTCCTCGGCGTTCACATCACTGAGGATCTCACATGGTCTGCTCACACAGATGCAGTGCTGAAGAAGGCACATCAGCGTCTCTTCTTCCTGAGACGGCTGAGGAAGTTTGGAACGAGCCCCAGAATCCTCAGGTCCTTCTACACCTGCACTTTGGAGAGCATCCTGACCGGCTGCATCACCGCCTGGTTTGGAAACAGCACCGCTGGCAACCGCAGGGCTCTGCAAAGGGTCGTGCGAACTGCCCGCCACATTGTTGGAGGTGAGCTTCCCTCCCTCCAGGATATCTACACCAGGCGGTGTACAAGGAAAGCCCGGAGGATTATCAAAGACTCCAGCCACCCGTCCCACAGACTGCTCTCTCTGCTGCCCTCAGGGCGACGTTTCCGCAGCATCCGATCCCGCACTAGCCGACTGAGGGACAGCTTTTTCCCCCAGGCTATCAGGCTAATGAACAGCAAAAACTAATACACCCTACAGCACACTCCCACTTTACGGTGTGCCATGCACTGCACTTTAACACAGTTCTACCGGACTACACACACACACTGCACTAATACAACAATCTATCTGCTACCACTGGATACCATCCAATGCACATCCATGACATTGCGTATCCGGCCTTTATATAATCTATTGCACCTTTTTCCACATACTATTGTGTGTATATACAGTGGGGCAAAAAAGTATTTAGTCAGCCACCAATTGTGCAAGTTCTCCCACTTAAAAAGACGAGAGAGGCCTGTAATTTTCATCATAGGTATACCTCAACTATGAGAGACAAAATAAGAAAAGAAAAACAAGAAAATCACATTGGAGAATTTTTAAAGAATTTATTTGCAAATTATGGTGGAAAATAAGTATTTGGTCAATAACAAAATTTCATCTCAATACTTTGTTATATACCCTTTGTTGGCAATGACAGAGGTCAAACATTTTCTGTAAGTCTTCACAAGGTCTTCACACACTGTTGCTGGTATTTTGGCCCATTCCTTCATGCAGATCTCCTCTAGAGCAGAGATGTTTTGGGACTTTCAACTCCCTCCAAAGATTTTCTATGGGGTTGAGATCTGGAGACTGGCTAGGCCACTCCAGGACCTTGAAATGCTTCTTACGAAGCCACTCCTTCGTTGCCCGGGCGGTGTGTTTGGGATCATTGTCATGCTGAAAGACCCAGCCACGTTTCATCTTCAATGCCCTTGCTGATGGAAGGAGGTTTTCACTCAAAATCTCACGATACATGGCCCCTTTCATTCTTTCCTTTACACAGATTAGTCGTCCTGGTCTCTTTGCAGAAAAACAGCCCCAAAGCATGATGTTTCCACCCCCATGCTTCACAGTAGGTATGGTATTCTTTGGATGCAACTCAGCATTCTTTCTCCTCCAAACACGACAAGTTGAGTTTTTACCAAAAAGTTCTATTTTGGTTTCATCTGACCATCTGACCTTCTCCCAATCCTCTTCTGGATCATCCAAATGCTCTCTAGCAAACTTCAGACGGGCCTGGACATGTACTGGCTTAAGCAGGGGGACACGTCTGGCACTGCAGGATTTGAGTCCCTGGCGGCGCAGTGTGTTACTGATGGTAGCCTTTGTTACTTTGGTCCCAGCTCTCTGCAGGTCATTCACTAGGTCCCCCCGTGTGGTTCTGGGATTTTTGCTCACAGTTCTTGTGATCATTTTGACCCCACGGGGTGAGATCTTGCGTGGAGCCCCAGATCGAGGGAGATTATCAGTGGTCTTGTATGTCTTCCATTTTCTAATAATTGCTCCCACAGTTGATTTCTTCACACCAAGCTGCTTACCTATTGCAGATTCAGTCTTCCCAGCCTGGTGCAGGTCTACAATTTTGTTTCTGGTGTCCTTTGACAGCTCTTTGGTCTTGGCCATAGTGGAGTTTGGAGTGTGACTGTTTGAGGTTGTGGACAGGTGTCTTTTATACTGATAACGAGTTCAAACAGATGCCATTAATACAGGTAACGAGTGGAGGACAGATGAGCCTCTTAAAGAAGAAGTTACAGGTCTGTGAGAGCCAGCAATCTTGCTTGTTTGTAGGTGACCAAATACTTATTTTCCACCATAATTTGCAAATAAATTCTTTAAAAATCCTACAATGTGATTTTCTGGATTTTTTTTTCTTATTTTGTCTCTCATAGTTGAGGTATACCTATGATGAAAATTACAGGCCTCTCTCATCTTTTTAAGTGGGAGAACTTGCACAATTGGTGGCTGACTAAATACTTTTTTGCCCCACTGTATGTGTACATAATGTAGAATGTGTACACACGGTATATAATGTGTATTGATAACTGTAAGTATGTCTAATAGTACACTGTGTGTACTGAGTATATGTATGTGTATTCTGCACATTGTCTTCTGTATAAGTCTGTAAGTATGTACAGTCTGTATGTAAATTGTTTATGCACTGTCTGGAGCACGCTCTCAAGAATTTCACTCACCGAGGCACATGTGCTGTGGTGATGTGACAATAAAAATGATTTGATTTGCATCTTTATATAATGATAACTATATAACCTGATTACTAATGCAATTAATACTCAACATATATGTATTAAATATTATAAAGCTTTATTAAAAAGATGTTTTTTGTGCAGTTAATGAAAACATTCAACTGAGGGAGCATTTCTAATGGAAACATAACGAAATGTGATACTGGTGAAATGTGAGCACAAAACCAGTCTTACGTCGCTGTGAAATATTTGTAGCAATAGCCAAAAATACATAGTATGGGTCAAAATTATAAATTTTTATTTTATGCCAAAAATAATTAGGATATTAAGTAAAGATCATGTTCCATTAAAATATTTTGTAAATTTCCTACTGTAAATATATCAAAACTTCATTTTTCATTAGTAATTTGCATTGCTAGGAACTTCATTTGGACAACTTTAAAGGCCATTTTCTCAACATTTAGATTTTATTCCACCCTCAGATTCCACATTTTTAAATAGTTTATCATAACAAACCATACATCAGTGGTCGGCAACATGCGGCCCGCGGGACAAAACTGGCCCGCCAGCAATAATATCTGGCCCATGCCTGCAGCCGGATGACAGCAACAGTTACTCACAATCAGATTACGTGAGCGGAGCGGAGCGATGAGTGGCGGTGTCATTTTTGACTGGAGCGAGGAGCGGATTTTTTAAAAGTCACCTTTTTGAAGGCTATGATGACTGCAGTGGACATCAGCAGGAAGTTATAGTTCTCAGGGAGTTTATTTGTTCCTTCTGAATATGTTCAGCTGAAAACATGATTTACTACAACACTTATTCACACGCAATCGCTTTCTCAATAATGCATTCAAACTGTAATCTTACAGTGGTACTTCATCTGTATCCGATTTCGAATGAGCAGAATTCTGTAAGAAATGCATCGATGGGTAAAATAACTGACAAAAGCATACTGTTATGTTCATCGCAAACAAAATTTGCACTGCAAAAAGCAGCAATTATACCTTTTAATACTGACAACCATGTTATTAGTTCATGTGGTTGGAAAAAAAGTTTGCACACTTGTGTTCCAATAAGCCACGTTAAAACTCTAATGTTATTTCATTTATTACATTTTTTAATATACTTTATGAACAGAACTGTGATATTTCAAACCTACTGAAACACCTTTCATAAGATAGTGAAGGCAGATCGGTGTTTCTGATATCAGCGAGCGAGGAGTGGAGCGGGAGCGGGGAATGGTGAACCGGAGCGGAGCGATTATTAAATGATCGGAGCGCGGAGGGAAAGTTGTTGACGCTCCACTCCGCTCACATAGGCTACTGTGCCGGACACCGCGTTAATGACTGTTCTACTACAGGTATGAACACAGAGTAACAGTTCACTACCAGTTACAAAAGACACTGTAACAGTCTGTCAGGCATTGTAGTTGTGTTTTTTATCAACACATTTTTTTTATTATCCTTTGATTATGTTCTGGTCCGCCATCTAGTGGCAATTTTTTTTGGCCCGATGCCAAACTCACTTGCCGACCCCTGCCATACATCAATGGAAAGCTTATTTATTCAGCTTTCAGATTAATAAAAAAAATGACCCTTGTGACTGGTTTTGTGGTCCAGGGTCACAAATATTACAGAGGAGGTCCTCCTCTGTTGAGTGTGTAGTTTCAGAGGAGCGCCCCCTGTGGGATGCTTCATTTATGTCAGACTGAGACCGGTTGTATTAGTGAGTGTGTTTGTGCAGGGCTGTGCATCCACGTGCATCCACACACACTCCTTTCCAGTTTTGCACTTTCTTACTGGAATGCTCCAGTGTTTCTTGCTTACTGAACATCATGAAAACAGACCGTTTAAGTAAATGAAGATAAATGTTTCTGTCCCAATAACTTCATATAATAAAGTTCATATTCTGCCGCATGAGGCAATCTATTTGAGGAATAACCGAGCACTACTGATGTTCTGTCGAGCTCAGATGAATCTGACACACATCTGTGGCTTTAGAGAGCAGTGGTGGTCAGTAACGAAGTAGTTGTACTTCGTTACTGTACTTAAGTACATTTTTCAAGTATCTGTACTTTACTGGAGTAGTTTTATTTTGAGTAACTTTTACTTTTACTTCACTACATTCCAAAGGATAAGATCGTACTTTTTACTTCACTACATTTCATAAAACATATAGTTACTCCTTATAATACATCACGTGCTCCGAGACGCAGAAGCGGTGTCTGATTCATGAACAAACTGATTATTTTCAATGAACCTGTTCAATCGGTTCGCAAATCGCAACAAACGATTCATTCACAAATTGCAATGATCTGATTGCAGCTGTTCTCGAGTCGAAACCTCACGGATTCAAATGATCCGTTTAGAGCGAGTCTTCTTCAGTGAACTGAACTCACAAGTAAAGAAGCGGGAGATCTTGTGAGCGCGCGCTACTGATGCTGTGAAAAGTACGTTACTAATGTCGAATTTTAGGATTAATTATTGTAACTGAAAATAATATTTAGGTCAAAACTGTCAGTTGTTTGTGAACTAAATCTGCTGTAAAGGGTGATCTATTTAAGCCCACTGAAATGCTTGAATGCAGACAGATCAACATCAGTGTCTCTAACGTTATGTTTTAGGTCAAAAAACAAAACATTAAAATAACACCGATTAAATAAAATAACTCATGCACGTGTAAGGGATGTATACCAGTAAGGGCTGTGTGTAAACCTCACTCCCCTGACCTCAAAAAGAGGCGCTCTAGCGACTGATGCAAGAGGCTGTAGCCTTTGGCGTTCCTTGTTAGAGCGTCCGCCTCCCGCGCCGGAATCACGGGTTCGCGACCCGCTCAGAGCAAGTACGAGTTAGGATGGTGTGGACCCGGGGGAGATACACACGTTCATATTCCCCGCTGCTGTAACGTTAGCAGTTTAGACCTATGTGACGTCTGTTTTTATATTGTTTATCAACAGTATACATTTTTATATTGTTTAGATCAACTAGCCGAGTAGACAGATATGAATGTTTATTCATAACCATACTGAAAATAAGTAAATATTGTTAGCTGATGCTAACTGTCTAGCTAACAAGCTTGCTGGTGCTAAGTTGAGGAAATTTTTTGATATAAAGTCCAAATATATTTTATTCAGCCACCTAGATAGATTCCATCTGAGGGAAAAAGAAAGGATGTGATGTTCAGAACATAGTAACTACAGTAATTATCAGAGTGGGAAGTGATGCCCTCCGGGGGCATTGGGCCAGGGGTGTTTTTACACCACAGACAAGGTTTGAGAAGAAAAAAAAATCATTATGAAAATATAATTAGATTTTCCTTAAAATGTTCTTCCTAATTTCAGGCCTAATTCTAATGTCATATATAACTGACGTTCTACAAAACAACAAGTTCTAAAACACTTTTTTCTTACTGGTGAAGATTAGATGGTGAAATCTGTTTTCTCTCAGGTACATGGCAGTGTAAGCTTCACAGTGAACATTACTACATCACTCTCATCAACGTAGTCCATATCAACAAAATATATATCTTGACTCTATATAGTGGTCATTTTGGGAAAAACCCAGGTATTTTGGGCAGTAGGATTATAAAAATATGTGCTAATATAAAATTAAATAAAGTAGTCTATATAAAATTGCAAAATAAATTTGTCTATCAGTACTTTTTTACTTAAGTACATAAAAAATTGAGTACTTTTGTACTTTCACTCGAGTAAAATTAAAAAAGCAGTACTTTTACTTTTACTGGAGTAATATTTTAGTATACGTATCTGTACTTTTACTCAAGTACTTGATCTGTGTACTTTGACCACCACTGTTAGAGAGACAGTCTGAGAATCTCTTCACAGGTTCTGTAAGATCTGCTTGTTTGATGTCAGTGTTCATCAGACTGATGTGTTCCAGTGTTCCTGTGGCTCAGTGGTAGAGCATTGTGTCAGCAGCGCAAAAGGTTGTGGGTTCGATTCCCAGGGAACACAAATACTAATGAAAATGTACAAACCCGATTCCAAAACAGTTGGGACACTGTACAAATTGTGAATAAAAACAGAATGCAATGATGCAATGATTGCAATGATGCAAATTTCAATATTTTATTCAGAATACAACATAGATGACATATCAAATGTTTAAACTGAGAAAATGTATAATTTTAAGGGAAAAATAAGTTGATTTTAAATTTCATGGCATCAACACCTCTCGAAGAAAGTTGGGACAAAGCCATGTTTACCACTGTGTGGCATCCCCTCTTCTTTTTATAACAGTCTGCAAATGTCTGGGGACTGAGGAGACAAGTTGCTCAAGTTTAGGAATAGGAATGTTGTCCCATTCTTGTCTAATACAGGCTTCTAGTTGCTCAACTGTCTTAGGTCTTCTTTGTCGCATCTTCCTCTTTATGATGCGCCACATGTTTTCTATGGGTGAAAGATCTGGACTGCAGGCTGGCCATTTCAGTACCCGGATCCTTCTTCTACGCAGCCATGATGTTGTAATTGATGCAGTATGTGGTCTGGCATTGTCATGTTGGAAAATGCAAGGTCTTCCCTGAAAGAGACGACGTCTGGATGGGAGCATATGTTGTTCTAGAACTTGGATATACCTTTCAGCATTGATGGTGCCTTTCCAGATGTGTAAGCTGCCCATGCCACACGCACTCATGCAACCCCATACCATCAGAGATGCAGGCTTCTGAACTGAGCGCTGATAACAACTTGGGTTGTCCTTGTCCTCTTTAGTCCGGATGACATGGCGTCCCAGTTTTCCAAAAAGAACTTCAAATTTTGATTCGTCTGACCACAGAACAGTTTTCCACTTTGCCACAGTCCATTTTAAATGAGCCTTGGCCCAGAGAAAACGCCTGCGCTTCTGGATCATGTTTAGATATGGCTTCTTTATTGACCTATAGAGTTTTAGCCGGCAACGGTGAATGGCACGATGGATTGTGTTCACCGACAATGTTTTCTGGAAGTATTCCTGAGCCCATGTTGTGATTTCCATTACAGTAGCATTCCTGTATGTGATGCAGTGCCGTCTAAAGGCCGAAGATCACGGGCTTCCAGTATGGTTTTCCGGTCTTGACCCTTACGCACAGAGATTGTTCCAGATTCTCTGAATCTTTGGATGATATTATGCACTGTAGATGATGATAACTTCAAACTCTTTGCAATTTTTCTCTGAGAAACTCCTTTCTGATATTGCTCCACTATTTTTTGCTGCAGCATTGGGGGAATTGGTGATCCTTTGATTGGTGGAAAATGAGAGGCTCTTTTTATACCCAATCATGTTGCCAATTGACCTAATAAGTTGCAAATTGGTCCTCCAGCTGTTCCTTATATGTACATTTAACTTTTCCGGCCTCTTATTGCTACCTGTCCCAACTTTTTTGTAATATGTAGCTCTCATGAAATCCAAAATGAGCCAATATTTGGCATGACATTTCAAAATGTCTCACTTTCAACATTTGATATGTTATCTATATTCTATTGTGAATAAAATATACGTTTATGAGATTTGTAAATTATTGCATTCCTTTTTTATTCACAATTTGTACAGTGTCCCAACTTTTTTGGAATCGGGTTTGTATAACCTGAATGCAGTTGTAAGTCGCTTTGGATAAAAGCGTCTGCTAAATGCATAAATGTAAATGATGTGATGCCGTGGACCATAATATCACCAATCATCAGCAGAATTTCCCGCACTGTTGTCCCATGTACTTTTAGAAAGGGATTATTCTGTCTGTACTTACTTATTTATTTATTTGTTTGTTTGTTTGTGTTTTATTACCTAATCATATTTTTTTTGGGAACTTAGGATCACTATGAAAATTAGCCAGTTAAACAATCTGTGTGATTTTCTCATACGCTCAACTAATAATCAGCTCTTTCTCAGAAATCTGCTGGTTTGCTCAAGCTCAGAAGGTCAAAAAAGGCCACAGCAAGCCTGATAAAGAGCAAAAGCAATTTTTTTTTTCAGGCTATTGTCAGTGATGTGACACTTATTTGTGTGTTCAGATCAATTTGTTATATAATTATGTTTTTGAACTTACATATTTTGATAACACTTTACCTAAGCCTTAATGTATAATGCATTATAAAGGGTTAAATGATGCAGTGTAATTATTCAAAATGTGCATTGTAATACAGTGTATCTTGTCATTAATATGTACAGTGCTCAGCGTAAATGAGTACACCCCCTTTGAAAAGTAAAATTTTAAACAATAAAAGTATACAATAAAACAATCAAATCCACTGTTGGATTTCTGAAAAAGAACAGGGTGAAAGTGATTCAGTGGCCAAGTATGTCTCCTGATCTGAACCCAATCGAACACCTATGGGGAATTCTGAAGAGACAAGTTGAGCATCACTCTCCATCCAGCATCCAATCTCTAAAAGAGGTCATTCTTGAAGAATGGAAAAAGATAGATCTGGCAAAATGTCGCCAACTTGTTCATTCCATGCCTAGAAGACTTGGTGCTGTCATTAAAAATCACAGAGGCCATACAAAGTACTAGATTTAGTAGTTGTTGTTGTGGGGTGTACTCATTTTTGCATCACCCTAATTTGTGTAAAACTGAAAATGTGTAATCTAAGTTATATTATTAACCTTGCTTTCATATTATAAGTTAAACAGATGTTATATTAAACTTAGTCTTGTCAACATTTTGGAAAATGTTTTTGTGTTCATTGAGATATTGTTTAAAATGTTACTTTTCAAAGGGGTGTACTCATTTACGCTGAGCACTGTATAACCAAATTTAAAATATCTAGTGTAACAATGAATTATTAAGTGTTATAATGTATTAACTATGGTTACACGTATTGATAAGATTTTGCAACGCAGGTAAGGTGCATTACAAGGCATAATTAATACAATAAAACTACTTTTACAATGCATTATACATAAAGGCTTTAAGGAAAATGTTACCAATATTTTGTATTGTTACTATTTGAAACGCCTACAAAAACAAATGTAATATTAAAGATAAAGATTGAATATTAAAAGGTAATTCTTGAAAAATATATTTATTGCCCTTAAAATAAACAAATAAATAAAAGAAGTGCATAGTTGTACTGAATAAATACCATGCAATTAAGTGTGTGAAAACATTACTGTAACGAGGCAGACTAGACGTGAGGATCCAAGTTCAAGCTTTATTTGTAAAACATGGTCAAAATACGGGCAGGGTCGAACAACAGCAAACAGTATCCAGAGGGCTAGACAAGAGAGGTAATCCAAAACATGAGCAATAATTCACTAGGAGAGGGATAAATGCAGACAATACTCGGCGATGAGAGAGAGGAAGACCAAGGCTTATAAAGCGTGTCTGATGGAATTCAGCTGTGCAATGTGTGATTGGTGACAGTTGTGTGATCGGTGCAATGTGTGATTGGTGACAGTTGTGTGATCAGTGCAATGTGTGATTGGTGACAGTTGTGTGATCGGTGCAATGTGTGATTGGTGACAGTTGTGTGATCAGTGCAATGTGTGATTGGTGACAGTTGTGTGATCGGTGCAATGTGTGATTGGTGACAGTTGTGTGATCAGTGCAATGTGTGATTGGTGACAGTTGTGTGATCGGTGCAATGTGTGATTGGTGACAGTTGTGTGATCAGTGCAATGTGTGATTGGTGACAGTTGTGTGATCGGTGCAATGTGTGATTGGTGACAGTTGTGTGATCAGTGCAATGTGTGATTGGTGACAGTTGTGTGATCAGTGCAATGTGTGATTGGTGACAGTTGTGTGATCAGTGCAATGTGTGATTGGTGACAGTTGTGTGATCAGTGCAATGGTTGATGGGAAATGCAGTCCGTGGGTGACGTGCAACAGAAATGTGGTGCATGAGTCAATGTGGTGAGCGAGTGACCTCTGACCGGATTCGTGACAATTACATCCATTTAATTCTTATGTACTTTTAAAGAATATTCTTTCTGTAATAACTACTTTTTATATACTATTTTTGACAAGGTGAATTTGTATTAAAGGCATTGCTGAATGAATTTAAATTAACTCTTGTATTAAAAAGAAGTAATAATAGTAAAAGTAGTAGTTTTATTTGAAGGTGATATAAAAAAATAAAAAAAAGCCAGTGTGGCACAACCAACAATTTAATGTTCAACCGCAAATCAATTGAACCTTTTCATGAAGCAGCAATATTAGTGCAGGACCACATGTCAGGTGATAAAATCCCAGGGGCATTTGTGATACTCATAATGCATTATAACTGATGATATTTGAAAAAAAAAATGATTAATTGAATACTGTAAATACACAATAATTTTTTTTTTAATTTTCAAGATTTTTTTATCTTAAACATCCTAATTTGTTAGAGACTCTTGTGTGAGCGTGTGTCTGTTTGTGTGTTTTTTTTTGTGTGCGTGTGGTCTGTAAAGTGAACTGAAAGTGAATGATGTCAGATCTGTTTCTTTCATCAAGACTGAATAATTAACAAGCCGACGGCTCTGTGCACCAAGCCAGCAGAAAGCATTTCTCTCACGCACACTGGGTTTGTCTCCATCATTTTCTCACATGCTCTTCCTCTAGCTTTCCTCTGTCTCTCTCTCTCCCTCTCTCTGTGTCGTCGTTCTCCAACACCTCCTCCAAACGGTATGCGAGACGTAGCGTCTCTCGAGCCCTGATCTCTTACATGAGAGAGAGAGAGCTGCAGCCAGCATGAGGAGAGAGACGCTCTCGCAGACAGAGCTCTAGTGCCGCTCGCTCATCCTCCGTACCGTCTTCTTCATCCGTTTGGGAATGCCTCTGTCCTCCCCTTCTTCTGTCTCTCCATCCACCCATCTCTCCTGGGCTCTAAGCGGTGCAGAGCGTGGTGGAGGCGTGATACATGGCAGCCAGGTCAGTCCTGACAGACGTGTGTGTTGTTCTGTGCAGGTTCTGCATGGGTTGTGTTGTGTGTGTGAGCGTCGAGGCGACATAATCGCTGCCTCGATGTTTAACAGGTTCAGAGCGACACGCTCTCGTCTAAGCCTCTTAATGCAGATTGGGTTCTTTCCGTCACTTGTCTGTCTCTCTCTCTCTCTCTCTGTCTGGTGGTGAGGGGGTGTGTGTGAGTGTGTGTGTTTTGATTCGGCAGCAGGAATAGGGTGCGGCACATGGTTTCTGTCACTTCCACACTATGTGTCCATCTGTCTGTCAACACTCACATCTGTTTACAACACATCACTGCGTTTTCATTCAAACTCACATATACTGTAGTAAACTAATAGCTATCTATTTATAAAAAGTGTCAACCTGCATGTGTTACCTTGCAGTTCTATTTCTACCAGGAAAATGATTTTTTGATTCAGTGATGTTAAATAGTATTTCTGACTTGAATAAGGTCTATCAATCTAACGTGTTTTTTTATATATATAAATGAAATGTTATATTCAATTTTATTTGTTATATTATACGGAGTACAAAGCTGTCACTTGGGTGCTATCTTAAAACGTAAAAAAACTAAAAAGGTACTAATATGTACATTTTAGGTAGCTTACTAATATATACTTTTAAAATACTACAGTAATATGCACCATTTAGGGGTAAATGGTGTACAATGATGAACCTTTTAGCTTGTTTACTGAGTACTGTCCCAGTGACAGCTTTGGATGTTTTATCTGATAGTGGTGTGTGCATGTGTTCTTGTTCATGTGTGTTTATAGTTGTTCGGTCTGTATTTGTAGCTGTATATTAGCAGCAGGTGTTGTTTACATGTCCATCCTGAAACAGACAGACAGGTTGAGAGACAGAGGTCTGACCCGTCTCATGGTTAAAGCTGAGTGTGTTTGTTTGAGAGTAAAAGCACACATAAACACATGCATTCTTACAGACTTGCTTTCCAGGTACAAGATGTAAACATTCTTAATACAAGATTTTTTTTACAAATTATATCATTTTTTGTTCTTAAATTTTTGCTATTTGCTAAAACAAACAAAAAAATAGTTTGCTAAGAAAACTCTTGTGTAAGGTGCAGCCTGACTGGATTCCTCTCTCAGCAGACTTATAGAGCTTGGTGTGTGTGTGTGTGTGTGTGTGTGTGTGTGTGTGTGTGTGTGTGTGTGTGTGTGTGTGTGTGTGTGTGTGTGTGTGTGTGTGTGTGTGTGTGTGTGTGTCTGTGTGTGTGAGTGTGTGTGTGTGTGTGTTCTTTGTGTGTGTGTGTGTGTGTGTGTGTGTGTGTGTGTGTGTGTGTGTGTGTGTGTGTGTGTGTGTGTGTGTGTGTGTGTGTGTGTGTGTGTTCTGTGTGTGTGTGTGTGTGTGTGTGTGTGTGTGTGTGTGTGTGTGTGTGTGTGTGTGTGTGTGTGTGTGTCAGAGGTCCTGGCAGTTGGTCATTATTCACGCTCAGCCAGTACTGCAGAGAAAACAGAGCCTTCCGGAACAGCCTACAGTCCTTCCCATGGCAAACTGGACAGGACTGTTCTTGTTTGGACCCGTGACAGTTCAGAGAAAGGCCATAGATGTTTTGGGGTCCATTGACAATAAAGCGACAGTGAGATCATTCTTATTAAAGGTGCCTGTTTGTCCCGTAGAAAGTTTATTAGTGTATTGTTTATTTTAATTGTTCATTCTTTTTTGCTAACTTCTAAATGGTATCTAACAAAAACAATCATAGTGTTCATCAAAATACCATATAGGGCATGAAAATACTGGAAATAGTAGAGTATCCTAAATATTAAAATAAATATTAAAACTAAATACTATCCTAAAAATAGTATCCTAAAAATAAAGATTTCCAAAACTGGAAAATGAAACAACACTTTTGTTAAGGACCAATTATCACTCTTAACTATCAGTTTATTAGCATGCATATTATTGGCAAATTCGCTGATTATTAAAGCACATATTATTCTGTGCTTATTCCGCATGACCATATTTCAGATTCCTTAACCCATACCTAAACTTAACAACTACTGTACCTTGCTAATTATTAATAAGCAGTTGAGGCTAAACTTGTTGTTAATAGTTAGTTAATAGTGAGAATTAGCCCCTAAACTATATATAACTGTAAAAAAAAATATGTATGTAGTGTACGTACTATATACTAAATTTGCATTTAGTCATTTAGCAGACGCTTGTATCCAGTATATATGTATATATCTATATCCAGTAATCTTTATATATATATATATATATATCCAGTAATCTATAGTACAGTAAACTATATCCAGTAATCAAGAATGACTGGAAAAAAGCTTAGAAAAATTGTGGAAATTGAATGGGATATAATTATATTTAGTTGTATAAAACTCTTTTGTTACTGCAACTTTTTTCTTCGTAATAAAAAAGAGAGAAAAAAGTTGTACAGTAATATTTTGTTGGAAGCCATAGTAAACATGTAAGCGACTGAATGAATGAATGAATGAATGAATGAATGAATGAATGAATGAATGAATGAATGAATGAATGAATGGAAATGTCTTTGTTGGAGAGTGTGTTGAGTCAAACGAGGAAAGCCGGCAATGTGGGCTGTTATATTTTGCACCACACTCTGAATATTGCAAAACAGCCCTGTTACCATAGCAACATGAAGACAACAGAACTGTCGTGTCATGCTCGCACAAACACACACATCGCACATCGCCGCGGTGTTGTGCACCTGTCAATCTGATTGTGTTCGGATGTTGAACTGAAAGCTCTGATTGGTTCTTACATTTTTGATAACATCATCAAAGCACACTTGCTCTGCTGAACGAATGCCTGCGTTTGTTATCTAACATTCCACCATCTCTCCCTCTCTCTCCTCTTCCCTGTGGAGCCCAACCACTTCCAAACTTGGCCAGTCCTGCGCTGACTGTTTCCATGGAAACATATTCAGTCATGGCAGGACTACAGCGGAAGGAAAAACGCTGGCACTGTGTGTGTGTGTGTGTGTGTGTGTGTGTGTGTGTGTGTGCGATCCCATTATTTAGGATGGTCGGCCCTCTCTCCGCTTGACTGCGTCTCACACAAACAGAAATTCATCCTCCTTCACACATGTACCCTTTAAAGTGGGATGGAGCACTGGCTGAGCTCTGGTTGGTGAATACATGCAAGGAAGAAAATGAGGAATTGACTTTTTGTTGTAAAAATGCATAATGTTTTTTGTTTAGCATTAAGTTGGGGTTAGGTTATTATATTTAAGCTGTATATGAAAATAACAGAAGTCTAGGGAATGTCCTCATTTAGATGGTTAAGAAAATGTGTGTGTTTTTATACATCGTAAGGATAGTAAAACCTGAACTCACTTACAATGCAGTCTTTAGTTTGATTTGATTTATGAACTTCTGAGTTTATGATTTTAATGAATCATTCAGAAAGACTCAGAAACTCTGGATGAACCAGTTTGAATCATTCGGATGAATCCTTCATTAAATAAACTGACTGAATCTGTTAAAGAAGCTGTTGATTCAGTAGATTCAGATGATTCGTTCAGTGAATGATTAATGACAAGTTACTTCAAAACCCTTGTGAAAAAGAAATATACGTTAGCATACTTTTGATAAAATGTATAAACATACATACAGATACTACTAGATGATTTTGAATTGCACACTTCTTTGACTTGTTTTGTTTTCAATTTTGTTAATGCATGCATGTTACTAATTATTAATATGTAATTTAAATTCAGTTTAAATTAGGCACTTAAAATGCTTCTTAAAAATGACTTTAGCTTTGTAGCACCACTCAGTAGTCGTTTTGTTCTTTGTCAAAATTATTCTGAGTTTATCTTGAATGTACTGCTGAATTTTATGAGTGACAAGCATTTATTTAGGTCAATCATAAAGTTGATATACTTTAGATATCATATATTGTAACTATGTGGTAAGTAACACATAATAATGTAATAACATCATAGCAATAGACGAAGCATGCAAATATAACATAACCTAATAAACATACTGTAGACACTTATATGTTCAATTGCACACACAGCTAGTAAAATGCTTACCCACTTAATTCAGTACATTTTCAACACACATAAACTAAAATATAATGTAACTTGTAATGTGCACTTTAAGTGTGTTCTTCTTTAAGTGCACTTCAAGTCCTCCTGCGACATTCATACTTACGAGTTGACAAGTCGGAATAACAACTTCATTTTGGTCAGAACAAGATGGCGAATTAACTTTTCTACATAAAAAAAATTATAATTAAAACTCTACATAGACAAAATGATGAATTCATCGTGTTTTTCCTTTTTTCAGTTTTTATTCAATTTATGAAGAGGAAGTAAACTGAATAATTATATGTTCTACGGTAATTATAAAATTATATTTTGTATATATAACTTATATAGTTTTATTTTACTTTACCAAAAAATTTATTATTTTATTAATTTCAACAAATTTACCATCAATAAAGACGCAGCATATCTATAGTCTTTGGCTGCGTCCATTGCATCCGACACGTTTTCTCACTGACACGCCCCCAACTCGGAAACTCTGGGCTTAAAGAAAATGTAGAGTTTCCCACTCGTAACGACGACTTTGTGGTGGCGTTCATGTACGTTCAACTCGTAAAGACGATCTATCCGACATGACTCGAACGCACCATTATTTAAATGTTAACTTAAATTTGTTAAGAAACATTGTCACGAACGAGGAAAATGTTAGTTTTTGCTTTTAAATATAAATTTTACCAAAAATAAATAATATTTAATTTTATTCTACCTCCCTAGGTTGCTCCTGGCAAGTAAAATCGATGAAAGCTGTGATTTTCTGCTGTCTGTTAGATTGCTAGTCTGACGCTATGATTAGCATGCATCTTTAGAAGTGCACCTGACAGACCACAGCGGGCGGCTATCTGTGCTAATCACTGTGATCAGACCACACACACACACACACACACACACACACACACACTCAAGACCTCGCTGAAACTGTAGAATACCGTAGTGACCTTCTTTTACTGTTGTGATTGGCTAGTAGTGATGTAAGACGTTGCATAAGAGCCTATAATGTGACCAGGTTTCTCCCTTTGGAAACTGGAGCGAGTCGAGCATCCACAGGGACAAGTCAGCATGCAGCTTGGTTATATATTTATGTAAGCATGTGAGTATGTGAGTATGTGCGTGTGTGTGTGTGTGTGTGTGTGTGTGTGTGTGTGTGTGTGTGTGTGTGTGTGTGTGTGTGTGTGTGTGTGTGTGTGTGTGTGTGTGTGTGTGTGTGTGTGTGTGTTAATTTGATTAGATCATTGTCTAAAATGAACTGTGTTTTTAGATGCAGGCTGATGTCTGGAGTTCCTGGAAGTTCCTTTGTTATTGATTGTTTATTGTGTGTATTAGCGTCTGTTATAATGACATCAGTCTGTCTGTGGTGGACTTGTTAAGGTTAGTGGCGTTTATACGGTGGACTTTTGTTGTTCAGTGGCATTTGTGGGGGATTTTTAGGTTCCTTTCAAAGGAACTCTGTTGCGTCAGAAACGCTTTGGGAATGCTTTGCGTGATAAGTCTTGAAGCACATGTGAAATCAATCCAAGGTGTAATTGGGACGTCAGAGCGGGTGACGTCACGAACCAGGAAGCCATAAAGCCTTCCCAAACGAAGCTGTCACTAGCTTTTTGTGTCTTCACAAGCGCTCTGTGTGAAACTGTCCTTGTCTTATTTGGTGTTGTCTGTCAGTAATTATTACTAGCATTATGGTTTTAGGATGTGTGTTCATCCCTGCCCGCGTTATCTAACGGGTGGAGATACACACATTCTTTGTGTTGCCTGTTTGGGAGAGGAGCATACACGGTCAGCGCTCGAGAGCACTGCGATGTGCTTCCCGAGGACGCTCCGATCCCGCCTGGCGTTCTTTCGCGAGGATGCTCAGGCTCACGTTCCCCAGGACTCTGGTCCCGCTGTTGCCGAGGCACGGCGAAGGCTGAGGTCCTGTGGTTCGCAAAGGGATTTGTCAGTGGAGGTATAGATGGGCGCTGCCTTTTCTCTGCCTTCAGCTGACATTTTCAGTGCCTCGTCTCAGGGTTGGGAAGCACGCGCTGCGGTTTCTTCCGCCCCGATCGAGGCACAGACACTGCAGCTGAGGAATTAGATGTTGTAAGTGTCAATGCAATGTATACTGAGGACTCGCCACCTCAGTCTCATGTTTATGATGAGCTAGTTGAGGTTGTGTCAAGTGCGGTTGAGAGATAAAAAAAAAAAGTATCGATTGGCCAGCAGAGAGGGAGGACGTTCGTTCAAAAAGCAGACTTGACGAACGCTTCTTGCCTTCTTGTATACAACCCCAATGAGATCATGGGAGAAACCGGTGTCTTATAGAGTCTATAGTACACAAAGCATCACACTATTCCTCTATATAAAATAAATAAAGACGGTTACGGAGAGATGCCAAAGGTGGAAGAGACGCTTGCGAGCTATCTCTCTCCTGAATCATCTTCATCCGCTAAATCCCCGTTATTACCCACTAAGCCGGTGAGAACTATATCAGCACTGGTGGGAAAGGCTTATTAAGCGGCTGGTCAGGCTGCAGCATGTTTACACACCATATCACTGTTGCAAGCCTACCAGGCTGAATTATTAGCAGATCTCGATGAGGGCGAGGGTATTGGTCCGAATGCAGTTTGCAAACTGCATCGGGCCACAGATTTGTCTCTCAGGGCTATGACAGCACCTGGTGGCCACTGAGAGACATTTATGGTTAATCTGAGTAACATCAATAGAAAAAAAAAACTTTATTATGGATGCTCCTATTTTTCCTCTGACTTCTTCAGCGATGCAGTTATATTGTTTGTCGAGAGATTTCAGGAATCAGCTAAACAAGAAGAAGCTGCATTCCATAAACTCCTCCCCCGCCGTACTCATAAATCCGGGGTAGGGATGCAGCGATTAACCGGTTTTACTATTAACCGCGCTTTAAAACGGCACGGTTAATTAACTCCGCTAAACCGAGTGTTTCTGACAAAAAGTTGCAAAACAAAAACAAAAAGTTACACTAGCGGCGGTGCACCAGCTTAAAATGCCGTGCTTATCAGAGACACGGAGGCTACTACACACACTTGATTAACTGTGACAGAGGAACCTTTATTCAGCGATCCTTTATTTCCACCAGAGAATGACTGAAGTCCATAGTGTTGGGACCATTTTGGGTACACCAAAAATAACCAGGGCGTCATTTAAATAATTTCCGTTTAAATCGCCATTAAAGAGTATACGTTTCATAAGGGATAATGCACGGCTAGCCAACCTGTTCTCGTTGTGAAATAAAGGATTTTAATGCACATGATGTGAAGGCAAGGACCACCTGACGCGAAGTTGGTAAGCTCTAGCATTCTTCCCGCTTCAGACAGAGATGAAATAGTGCGGAAAGAGAGAGAGAGAGAGAGCGCGCACGCGTGCGAGAGAGAGAGAGAGACATGACAGTTGCGTGTGTGAATTAGTCTACCTGCATCTGCGCGTCACTACAAACAATGGAAGATTTGAGTTGTAGTCATTTAAACCGTAATTTTACCTCCCTCTTTGCTGATAAATATAATGTAGCGATCCAGTATCTAAGCTATTTTATTAATGAAAGTCGCTGGGCAGCGTTGACAACAAGTTTCTGTGCTCCTAAATTGATCTCGAGCTCACCAACCAAAATAATAGACATGATTTTCTCAGGTCATATGTAAAATCAGATGAATAAAGATTATTAAAATGAATAAGTTATGAGTGACAGTTGATTACAATAACTTTAGTTTATTCCCCTCATTAGTGTCTTCTGTGGGATAAATAAAGTTAATATTAGTCTTATATTAATAATACTTAATTAACATTGTGATTTATCATCCCTGTTATAGTATTATTCATAAGTTTAAAAAACGTTCACCATCTTTCCAAGTTCTGTACCCTCAGGTCTAAAAGAAATGTAGAAAGAATATAAAAAATGAAAACACCATAAACATTTGTGATCTATTTCCATTTGTTATTTTCAAAAGGGAAATACTGACTGATGTTTACAGAGCAGATGTCACCTTTTTAATTCCAATAGAAGAGATGGATTTTTTTATTATTTAGTAGTATTATTTTGTGCTGCATTATTGCTTACTGTGTTATTTATGTTTCAAAAGGCAGCAATAAATAACACTTTAATATCTAAAGAGAGTTTATGTGATTTTATGTTGTGAAATTAATAAATGCATAATAACAGTAATAACCGTGAAACCGTGATTATTCCTCAGACTATAATCGTACCAAGAAAATCTATAATCGTTGCATCCCTAATCCGGGGTTGCTGAGCGGGAGCAGCCCCAAACATCTAAGCAGAGCATGGCTTTTCGTGCTCCCCCACCTAAATAATGGGTACACGGGAAGTGCGCTCAACCGCAGACTTCAAAGTGTAAAACGGGTCTGAGGACCGTTATTATTACTTTTATAAAAGCTGCTGGGAAGAAGTCCTGACTCCCGAGGGCTCAGGCCAATGAGGACAATGTTGTTGTACCCGAGGAGGGTTTCAGAACGGTCAGATCAAATGCTTCCTGTCGGTTCACCGTTTCAGGACATCGTTCTAACTGCACAACTACATATAAATCCAGAAACCAGTCTCGAGAGGCTGGTACCTCTAGTAGAAATTTGACAGTGTGGAAACTTCTGTCAATATATCTCGTTGGGTCCTGCAGACTATAGAAAAAGTGTATCAATAGAGTTCGGGTCTCGCCCGCCCAGGTTTATGGGGGTGTTTTCCACCGAGGTGGCCTCCCAGCAGATGGAACAAGAAGTGAAAGCTCTGTTAGAGAAAGAGGCCATAGAATATGTACCTCACTCCAACAGGGAAACCGGGTTTTACAGCCGGTATTTCATAGTTCCAAAGAAGGATGGGGGGTTGTGTCCCATTTTAGATATTCGAGTTCTGAACGACTCCGTCATGCAGCTCAAAGCTCAAATTCAAAATGTTAATTTTGAGACAGATCGTGCCACAGATCAGATCCGAGGATAAGTTTGTCACGATAGATCTCAAGGACGCAGACTTCCATATATCCACCCTTCTGTGTCACAGGAAGTTCCTGAGGTTCGCTATTGGGGCAAAGCATAAATATAAAAAATATAAACTTGTTTTATTTCAGCTAGTTTCCAAGGCAGCATTTCTCTAAGTAAGTTAAAACTAAAAACTACAGCTTAATAAATAATATATAGACATTTTTTTTTGGGGGGGGTGTGACAAAACACAACAATATTTCTAAAACTTTATTTAAAATTAAAGGCGTCATATGATGCGATATCAAGTTTTGCTTTCTCTTTGGAGTGTTACATACTGATTGTGCATAGATAAGATGAAGTTGTAAAAACAAAATTCTCAAAACAAATGAGATATTTTTTATCAAAGTTATGATTCTGCCACGACCTCCTAAATTGGCTCATTTAAACACACCCCCACATGTCTACATCATGGTGTGAAAATATTTGTATAAAGCAGCCCGAATGTTCACGCAAAGAAAGAAGGCGTGGTTTCAGTAACCGCTGTAGTGTTGATGAAGCCGTGTCAGGGAGATGGTGTGTTTATAGGCGAAAGCAAAAGCACTTCATTTGGCCTTCTGAAAGTAGGCACAACAGAACAGCAACGCATTTTATGAACCTAGGAGAGTAATTATGATTTTGCTATGACAATCTGGCACTTCTGAATCAGCGACTGTATGTTTTGTTATTAGTTTAACAATTGCTATTGATTGCTCAAATGTGTGTGTGTGTGTGTGTGTGTGTGTGTGTGTGTGTGTGTGTGTGTGTGTGTGTGTGTGTGTGTGTGTGTGTGTGTGTGTGTGTGTGTGTGTGTGTGACTTCATTACTGTGTCGGTCACGCGACTCTGTTCCCCTCTCGGGCTTGAAATGATGGTAAAACTAAAGACATTATTAACTGTCTTTACATTCATTTTGAAAGCTCAAGCTGGCGATTATGGTCAGGGCCGTTACATTTACGACTCGTGCTTGTGGTGTTCGGCCAATCAAAATGCTCTGGGTCAGTTGGCCAATCAGCGCAGACTGTGCTTGTCGGAAGGAGGGTCTTTGTAGAAAACTAATCGTTTGAGAGAGGCGGGGCTTAAAGGAACTACAATAATGTACAGTATTTGAAAAATTATGTGTTTTTTAATATTAAAGCATGTCAACATATTCTGTTACACCAAATACACAAAGTAAGGATCTTTAAAAAAGCATCATATGACCCCTTTAAAATGAAAGCATAAACTAGAAATATGGTGCATCAGTGATACAAAAACAAATCTGATTTGAATGAATTTAGACTTGTGTTTTGTATGAATTTTATTTAATTTTCCAAAAATGTATTACTGTTCATAATAAGGTAAAGGTTTTTGAAATTTAATATATATATATATATATAATTTTTTTTTTTTTTCTTTTAATGCTTTATACACTAAGTGAAAATAGTGATAGATGCGTTCACACTTAATGAAAAAAACTTTATTTTTTCACAGTGGTTGTAGTAGTTTTATGCTATTAGGCAGATACCATTTGTAGATGTTAAATGGCAGATACCGTTAATAACGCGTTAACGCAAATTCCTTTTAGCGGCACTAATTTTAGTAACGCGCGATTAACGCAGCGCATATTTTCTGTTTGACCCGTGGCCCAACTTGTAGTTGGAGAAATGGAAATGCACAGTGTCGCCAACTTAGCAACATTGCAAACCCCTTTAGCGACTTTTTTTCCCTAAAAAAAACACCCAAACCTTATTTAGTCTCAGAGAATCGCAGGTATGCTGCGCGTGGTCTTGCTTTTCTAGCAGGCGCACACATTTCTCTCTCTCTCTCTCTCTCTCTCTCTCTCTCTCTCTCTCTCTCTCTCTCTCTCTCTCTCTCTCTCTCTCTCTCTCTCTCTCTCTCTCTCTCTCTCTCTCTCTCTCTCTCTCTCTCTCTCTGCATCTGCTCATTCTGTTCATGCGTCAGAGAAGAGCGAGCTTAATTTAGTCAAACACAGATATTATGTTGCTTGCTTACAATTTTACAGATGCAAGTATAGCAAAATCACAGCACAGCTATTGTCATTATCTTATGGGTATTTTGTTTATCAACAACGGCTCAATTATAAGATTTGTGCAATTACTCTTGTAATGGAGAGCTAGTATTGTCTTAATGGGTCGCGTTTCAATTCTATTTCATATTCATCCCGTTGTCTGACAACAGAAACAGTAAAATATATCAATGAAAACTGTTTTATTGAGAATTTAGCTGCATCAAAATACAGTATGTGAGCACAGAGAGGCAAACAAATGTAATAAACAATATAGGCTATGTACATTCTGCATGTTCAGAAGAAGAGCTGCCCTGTCCTTCAGAAATGTAAAGATGATTGTGTCAGTAAATTGCTCAGTGCAAAGAAAGAGAAGTAATGAGAACCTTGTGTTTCTTTTTTCATGTGTCTAATAGACATGAACAAGCTCTTTGAAAAACGTCTATTACCTTTGAAACATGTCTAGTCTTCATGCTCTATGTTGACTATGTTTCAATAATAATAAACAAACATTTGCATAAAGCATCCATATTTGTCCATGCACATGTTGATGAGAGTATTAAAAACGTGAAAAGTATTAATTTAAGGTACATTTAAAACAAATAAAAATGTGTGATTAATCGCAAGCTAACTCATGACAATCATGCGATTAATCGCGATTACATATTTTAATCGATTGACAGCCCTATATATATATATATATATAATGAAGATACTTTATCTTTTATGTTGATTATTATGTGATATAAAATGACCAAATGCATGTTACAAAGAAATGATGCGCCAAATGATCTTTCTAGAGTTTGAAGTTGTCGCTGTGAGAAACTGAAACAGTGGTCTTGATGTGTGTGTCTCGTCTCTCCAGCACTGCCAGTAACTCTAATCGGAGTTCCCCTGCCTGCTCTCCGGTTCTGCGGAAGCGCTGTCGATCGCCCATTCTGCAGAACGAGACAGACACCATGGTGGAGAAAGGCTCAGAGCAGTCCGACACCTCCAAGTCCCCCTCCACCCCTGAGCAGCTGGTCACTCGCACCTTCTCCGGCCAGTCCACACGCAGCGGGGGCAAGAACTCCAAGGTATGTCCTCCTCCTCATCTAGCCCCACCTGTTGGGTTCCTCTCTGGTTCTCCACCAGCCCCAGTCATTCTACAACATCACTTCTTCTGGGAAACCTGCTGTGTACTGGATATGATGCACTTAATTATGTGGAACGGCCTTATCCTACCGTACCTGCTAGTTTGCCCTTTGTTGTCCAATCATAGCATGCGTCCAACCCATTTGGCATAGTTCTACAATAATCTATTTTTACAAGCAGTCTGCCCCATACAGGTCTATTATATTACTGTAAGATATGATTTATGTATTGCATATTTATTTTAACATTGAAATTCTGTTAAAGGAGGCCCTTACATTTGTTTAAACAAGTTTATTTCATGCTCAAGTGCAGTAGTTACAGACAGTAAAGCAAACCTCATCTTCCACCAAAACACTCCTGTCTTATATGAACATATGCAGTCATATACGATCATAACCAAACAGAGTTTCACTCTCAAACACAATTACAGAACTTCAAAGAAGGCTGATTCTCAGGAAACAGTGCCATTTATGATTAAACAAGTGACAGGAACATATCTGTTGTGATTTATTTTCAATTTAACACTATTGAATACTTCAAAATATTAGAAAATACTAGTAGTAGCATTGTAATAGAAAACACAAGAAGATTGTTTTTATGTTTTTGAAAGAAGTCTCTTCTGAAGGCTTCATTTATTTGATAAAAAAATCAGTAAAAACTGAACAATTGTGAAATATTATTACAATTTAAAATAATAATTTTGCATTTTAATATATGATAAATTGTCATGTTATTTATGTGATGCATTTTTTTTATATTACACTATTCAAATTAAATTAAATGCAATAAATAAATAAACAAAATTATTTATTTTAAAAATGTCATTTGGTTTGCAAACGTAAGACAGTAAAATCTTATCAAATGATGTACAGTAAGTTAAAAAGCATCATCCTGTTAGTCTCTGCTGGAACATTACACCATCTGCTCCCCTCTTTCTCTATTGGAGGACACTCAAAAGTAGTGCTACATTCTGCTGGGATGCTCATAGACAGCTTTATACAGGTATTATAGACCTTCTTGATGGGAACACACAACACCTTCAAATGGCATCATTTCCTGAGAATATCTCCAAGAAATCTGTCATATTTTAATTGTTTTATAATTTATTAATTTTCAGTAAAAACTAAAATCAAGCCAAACTGCAGATGATTTGTTCATGTAGCTCAAAAATCACATTCACATGAATGAATAGGTGGCTGAATGAATGGAGAGATGAAGTGTAAAGATATGTCATAACTAGCTCACGTCATCATTCTGTCTGTCTGTCTGTCTCATTTCAGCTGTTATAGTCGCTTGTTCTGCCTCTTTCCTTTCATTTTTCACACTCACTGTACTCTTTCTTTCTAGAGTTTGATACTTGTTCTGATGTCATAGAAAATGTCTTTGATCTAAACTTGACTATCATGTTCTTCTCGCTGTTTGTGGTTGTTCTGATTTCTGTTCCGTTTTCTGATTTCTGTTTTTCTCCTCGATGCATGCTAGTCTCACAAGCGACTTTCCAAAGTAAGCATTTCTCTCTTCTGTTCTGTATTCACTCAGTCTCTCACCCTGTGTGTCTGTATTCCTGCTCGCCGTGGCCGTTCTCTAGTCTGTTATTGATGTGTCTTGTCTGACTCTGTCTGTTTGTGTGAATGCAAGTGTGTGTCCAAGTGTTTCTTTAAATATAATACACGCATAGACTCCTTTCTCTCCATCTGCTTTCATGTTAGCAGGCATATGTTGTCTCTTATGATTCTGCATAATAGTATGATAATAGGTTAAAGAGATAAAGTTACAAGTATTTGACTTAGGACTGCATGATGATGGTTAAAATGATTACTTAAAAAATTCATCAGAATTATTGCACTTTACATAAGCACCAATCATGAGCATGCCAAATCATATGCAGGGTCATCTAGTGTATTGTATTTGTCATACATTAACCCACTCTATGTTATGAAAACTGGTAAAAACCTTTAGAAAATTAAAGTGAAATTCTTAATTCCAAATTCTGTTGCTTAATTATTTTCTGTTATTATTAAAACAACAAAAAAAGACTTTGTATTGTGGCACATAGTTTGCAGAAGTGCATTTATTCAGCAACCGCAATCGCAAACAACATAGTCAAGATTAATGCTTGGATGTTATTATAGTTTGTCACTGAGAAGATGTGTGCACAGATTTAGTTGCACAAAGTTTTCAGGTTTGGAATATTAAGAGAAGAGAAGGAAATGTATCCATTTAATAGAAAAGCTCTTATTGGGGATTTCAACACTTGACATCTGGCAACCCGAAGCATGAACGCTCGTGGTGGTTTGCTACCAATGCAAGATAATGGAAATGTCAAATGAAAAAGGCCACTTTCGAAGATTATTAAGAGAAGAAGAAATCATGGTTATTAGTCATGC
>CM049873.1:4570575-4595575 GCA_027474115.1 Schizopygopsis malacanthus
AAATGACATATTTAAATATGAATATATTCTGAGGTGCATGCATAAAATAACTATATTATCATGATACTGTTTTTACTTTAAATACTTCAGGGTACATTTTTAATGTTGAATTGTACAAATAATATAAGATTTTCTCTTGAAGTGTTGATTTCTGTTTAGACCATTAGCCACAAGAGAGCGCAGTCTTACTCTAATCTTTCAATCTCTTTTCATTCCACAACATCTCCTTCAATCGTTGCTTTCTTTCTCTGTCTGTGTTTGTTTGTCTGCCCCTCTCTTCCCTCTCTCCTTCACTCTTTCTCTTTAGCATGAGAGACAGCACATTCTCCGAGTAAGCATGCTTTTACTCTCAGTCCTTCCCCAAACGTTCAGTATGAAGACTTCTGTCGCTCTAACGATGGCTTTGGCATGTGTGTGATCATCTAATGATCTAATCGTAACCTAACCTTCCTTGATGAACTTTACTAAACCGACCGAATGCATGGCATTAATACCCCTTTGTGAAAAAGAAGTGCACTTTAACATACTGTACTTTTAAAAAGAATAATACACAAAAAAATATTACGGTATAAGTGTGAACTGAATGTAATGTTTTCAGACACTTAATTGCATGTTATTTACAAACATATTTATATTATTTAACATATTTATATTAAACGTAAATAAAATATACCTATAGTAGATACAATTATAGCTGAACAGTGCTTTTTGACACACTTAAGTAGGCCTTAAGTACATCTTTATGTAATTTCATTATTTCTTCTCATGCCTTTAAAATATGGTTAGTGTTATTGCTGAATGTACTGACACACATTTATAGTACAATAAAATCTACTTAAATGTAATTTCTATTGAAAAACATATGTCAAATATTTGTAAATACACCTGATGATGTTGCAGTTTAGTGCTTTTAAAATATATTTACTTTAAATGTAATATCAAATAACGCTCTACAGTTAAAATGATCAGGTTCTGTACAACTGCGTTATTATGCTAGTCAACACAATAAATAAGCATACTTCTTAAAATCTTTTAATCTGATTAATTATTAAACAGTGCACTTTTACAAATTAACTTAAGTGTTTAATTGTTAAAAACAGCAGTCAAGAAATTAAAAAAAGTGTTAAATACACTTTAATTGTATTAATCTTATATTATCTGCAAGTACAGTTTTTTATGTTGTAGTGTGCATTCATTACAATTAAGCACACTTCTTTTTCACAAGCAAGGCGGCAGCATTGAAGAGTCACAGTAATTAGACTTTGCATCTCTGTGATTGGCTCTGGTTCTCAGCGGTGTGATGTGATTGGTCGATTGCACTGCATCTGCACGGATGTGATCTGTTGTATGTATAGTAAATGCACACCGGGCAGGATCTCACACAGTGGTGTGGATGTTAGAATGATACGGTATGATTAGTACATTTCTGATGCGCTGTCTGTGGAGTGTGTGTGTGTTTGTATGGGCAGTGATGATCTCCCATGGCCCTGAGAGCTCTGAGATTACATCTCAACCATCATCATGTGAGCTCTGAGCCTGACGGACCACCGAAGTGAATGTCGGCTGCTGTACTGTGTTGCAGTTAGAGTTGTAACGGTATGAGATTTTGACGGTATGATAATTGTCTCAGAAAATCTCGCGGTATCACGGTATACGGTATTAAACAATCAAAACAGTTTTTTTTTTAAATAAAATAAAACAAAGCATGTTTTATTCAAATTTCATTCATCACAAACAATAAATTTCATCATTGATTATATATTAGTACATTAACTTATATTCATCATTAATAATTCATAACAATTCATAAATTCTGGTTTGACTTAATTTTTCTGGATTATGTACTTTTATGATATAATACAAATATTTTATCAAAAATGGTGGTATTGTAATTAATGCATAAAGCTTTAACTATTTAATTAATAAAATAACATATATCCTTTTATTTTTTCGTAAAGGGCTGCACAACAGAGATTTACTAAATACAAATGAGGGGGAAATTATATTTCTTAAATATTTCTATAAATTATTATTATTATTATTATTTTAGAAGTAGGCTACAGTATAGTACAATCGCAATGTCTGTCAATTTCTTCGAGTTAAAAAGCGGACTTTTATTTTGACGGGTTGTAGTGAAGAGCTTTGAGTGTATTTGACAATGGTTTTCTCAAATAAAATGATGAAAGGATTATTAATTGTTCTCTCAGTGTTTGTCCTCTACGACGGCGTTTTAGTGCCACATAAAAAAAAAAAAAATCTAAGATTACGAGATTAAAGTCGTAATATTTCGAGAATCAAGTCGTAATGTTACGAGAATAAAGTCGAAACACTACGAGAATAGAGTCGTAATATTTCGAGAATAAAATCGAAATTACGAGAAGAAATCGACCCTGAAGGAGTTGAACTTCGGCGCGCTCGACGTTCAACTCCTTCAGGGTCGATTTCTTTGATCACCATCCTCATAGTCTCTTGAGAAACAACATATCCTCTTCGAATAGCACGCAGATGTAACCATCGACCACTGGTCGCCATCTCAGACTGCACAAAAGAGGCAATTTCCTCAATGTCTGTCTGAGTTTTTCTTCTGAATAAATTAAGTTTCCTACATAACTGCTGCAGTGTCCTTTTACTAATTATAACTGCGTGCTGATGCGCCAAAAGACAAAGAATTTCCTTATTGCTAAATCTAAAGTAGGATTTAACCAAATCCTCCACATCCATTGTTTCTAGCAATTCTGTGATTTTTCTCAAAATATTAGGAGTTTAATCTCGTATTACTACGAGTTTATTCTCGAAATATTACGACTTTATTCTCGAAATATTACGACTTTATTCTCGTAGTGTTTCGACTTTATTCTTGTAACATTTTTTATTCTCGATTTATTCTCGAAGTTTCGACTTTATTCTCGTAACATTTTGACTTTTTTTCTCGTAGTTTCGACTTTATTCTCCTAGTTTCGACTTTATTCTCGAAATATTACGACCTTAATCTCGTAATCTTATATATATATTTTTTTTTAATGTGGCACTAAAACGCCGTCGTTGTCCTCAGATAGTGAGACGGCTGTTAAACACTGAGCGGCGCCAGCGCGCATACTTGAGTGTGTAGTACATCACACAACGCCTCTCATTCACAGAAAGCAAAAAAACGGATTATATTTTTATAAAGCAGTGTTTTCCGCTTTAATAATCACAGACACTAGACCATGTAGTGATTTGACAGCTCTATTTTTTATTTATTCATCAAACCAAGCGTTTTATGTGACATCTGCATTATAAATTCATTGTCATGACTGGATTCTGGATTCACTCCGCATCACGGACATCACAAGGCTTTAATCTTAAATTATAAATGGGACATAACTGTATTTGCACGGATGGATGGTGTTCTGAAATATAAGTAAACATGTTCGATGTGTTTCCTGTTTTTGCGGCTGCTTTGCGACTAGTTTTTGTGAGCTGTGTCTATCCTCGAGGACAAATAAGCATTCGTCTTTTCTATATCCAAAGTATTCCCATTTTGCCAATTTAGATGTATACTTGGACGTGGGATAGAGATGAGAGATAACGGTCTGTCTCTGATGTTGTCTCCGCTGCACGTGTGGTGGAGCAAGAGAACAGTTAAGTGGAAAGTTACAGATGAGATACTGCATCTTTAATTTTCTCCAAATACCGTAGATAAGCAAATGTACACGGTATGATAATCGTACGTGTTTATATCGTGGTATACCGTCATACCGGTATATCGTTACAACCCTAGTTGTAGTTAGGCTCCGGGATGTTTGGTTTACGAGAGAGTGCTGATTATTAACAGCACCTGACTCTTTATACGAGCAGAGCTTGTATGAATGAGCTTATTTTAAGGCAGCGATTTCACAACACATTTGTTCTTGTTAGTTTTGGGGTAAAATTAGAAAAGTAATAAACAAAGAGTCGTAATAGGAAGAGACCCAGAGCAGATATGCCACACAAAGGTCTTTTCATTGCACGGCTGTTATCAGCACACAGTTTTGCAGCATCCTTGTCATCTAAATGATTCAAAGTTTTCTACAGAAATCAACTCATCAGTGTAGTTTTTGGGTTTAGTTTACCAACATTTAAAATGTCTTTCTTTTGTGAAAAACCTTGGGTTGATGTCTATTCAGGGTTAAACCCCAATAGAAGTGAATTCAAAGTTGGGCACGTCTCATCAGTGTACTAAACCAATACAAGGGCACATGCTAAAATAAGTGTACCTTTTAGTAACTGCAAAATCAGTCCTTTCACTGGACACTCAAATAATGAACACTGCTTGTGAACTGAAGCACTGTTCAATACAGCATCAACACTGGTGTTTTTATGACTTTAGATATAGATATAGATGACACATACAGAGTTTAACATGCCAGCTTTAGTGTTTTTACTTCACCAAAAGTGCATCATTTATTCACCTCGTGTCGTTCCAAATCTATATTGCTTTCTTTCTTTTGTAGAACATAAAAGAATGTATATTTAGAAATGTCTTCATTTTTGGTCCAAACATTGAAAGTCAATGTTCATCAAAACTGTTTGGTTATCAAAATATCTTCTTCTGTGTTCAGCAGAAGAAAGAAACTCATACATATTTGGAAAGACATGAGGGGGAGTAAATGATGACAGAACTTTCATTTTTGGGTGAATTATATCCCTTTACGGTGGACTTCTGGCCAAATAAAAACAATGTGAGTTGTGAGAGACTAACCTCAACATATCGCACCCCCAAAGTTGATGTCTATTTCGCACACTAGACATTGTCATGCATGCCACCGTGACATTAGAAAACAAAGGGATCTCCTGATGATTTTATTGGAGTCGTCACACCCACTGCTGGTACCAGCCACCGGCGTCTCTCATTATTTACTCTATTAGTTAATAAGTAACGGACTTTACATACTCATCAGCCAGAGTAAACACACATCCAGCTCTACATAAATCAGCAGGACAGATGAGCTGTTGTGCTCCGCAGTATCTGCTGAGGTTTCTGCCGGTTCCTGAGCATCTGCTTCTCCATTGAGTGCAACTTTCCATTCGCCTTTATGGATATTTATGCATAAGCGCTGAAGAGAGGATACTTTTGGGACGGAGTTGTCACTTGCAGAAGCAGAATTCCATTCTTAGCATTATGACTGCTGCAGATCATGTGTCAGTCTTTGTTCTTGGTTATCTTTAGGCACGAATGAGAGGGAGCGAGTGAGTATAGTTTGGGGTTGAGAGATGCGAGTGTGAATTCTACATTTGAAAGCGTAAATTATTAAAAAGAGGACCTAAGAACTCAAGGATTTGGCGCAGAGTATTTCCGGGTACTTCTCTCAAGTCTGACAAGAACAGACAAGTCTGAATGCAGAAAACAAGAAAAACTCTAGGAATAAGAAGATTTATGTCTTTGATGGACTAAACTCCAAGAAGAACAATCTCTGAAAGCCAACAAGCAACCTGTAATAGAGATATCAGTGGCCATTGCATACTAAGGTGACAATTAATAATCACATGCGGAAGTAACTTTCTGTTCCTCCTTCATCGAATCTCCAGTCACACCATTTAGATGCTCTTTATTCATCATTGTGATCCGATTCACGCCTGCAGAAGACTATCTTTCTTCTCTGAAGTCTGACCAGAGCAGCTGCTTAATGCAGAAAACAAGCACAAACCCTGAGGACTAAGAAGAATCGGGTCTTTGATGGACTAAACTCCAAGAAGAACAATCTTTGAAATCCAACAACCAACCTGTAATAGAGAAATTAGTTGCCATTGCATACTAAGGTAGCATTTAACTTGTGGAAGTAACTTTCTGTTCCTTCATCGACTCTCTACTGTAGTGTTCACAGTCTGAAGAAGCATAGACGGACACACATACACACTCTTTCCCAGCACAAACGGTGGGAAACTGGAACAAACAGCAGCATAATAAAGTATCTGTCTGCAGAGGTTACTAAAGGCCGCTTGTGTGTGAGTGTGTTTAGCACTGGAATCTCGTGGTGCTAGTCAGGAGAGCCCAGCACTCACACCCTGATGAACATCTGTGATAGCGTAGACGTACCTTGAGTGAACCTACAGACCCACCCTAATCAAAGATATCACCAGGATCTGGCAGTCTGAGCGACGGACGGGACACTGGCTGTAGTGAGAGACATGCACAGAGACATGGATTCATCATGTGACTCTCGGGACGACTGGGAGACTCTTATGGAGCTGGAGGAGGCTTTGGCAGGCTGGTTAATTCAGGGTTCAGACTGGGACCAGAACTGGCGCTGGAGCCCGCGGGACGACCCGTACCAGGATGAGGAGGACATACCTGCCGTGAGTCTGTGTAAAGATTCAACGAAAGAGTATGCGATAGTTTAGGGTACACTAGTAGGCCAATGTTCAACAAAATGAATGAAAATGATATAAATACATAAAAAATAATATGTTTAGATACAGTGTTTGTCTGCATATACACATATAATATTTTACTTTTCTGTTTTCATCCCAATTGTTATAGCTGTAGTATACATTTATTTGATATTTAATTGATTTACTCATTTTAATTTGGTAGAAATTAGTAAAAACATAAAATTTAAATATTGACACTGAAGTGTATTGCTCAATTTACAATGCTTAAATACAATAATTTCATATTTTCAGGAATATGATATAATATTAAATAGAGAGTATGTAGAAGTTGATAGATGGGTGTGTGCACTGTAGAGGATAAAACGAGGATATGGTAAACCAAGGAATTATTATATTATATTATAATTTATATTACTATATTATATTATATTATAGTAACTCGTAAATTATGTTTTGAAAATATAAACATAATGTACAAAATTGTGTGTTTAAACAGACAAAATACACTTTTCACTCAAATTGTTATGCTTTTTTATTTGTTATTTGCTTATTCTAATATTGTAAAATATAGTTTAGAAAACTTTCAATGTTGACAGTGTCAGTACTGTCTATACAAATATGTTAATTTCATGTGTTTGAAACAGAATTCAGGGGTTAAATAATATCAATTCTGTCTAATTCTAAAGGAATTTATGATCTTTTGTTGTTTGTTTTATCTCACTTCCATGGCAACAGTGTAACACGTTGAATTGTGTGTGTAAGGAATCGTTTTGCAAGGCTGAGATTCAAGTTGAAGTGATGGTGCTGTGTTTTCTCAGAGCTTTGTCTTTAGGCTGTCACTGATGCCGGGTGTACAGTCACTCATTAGCAGGAGTGAAGAGTGTGTTTGTGACTCTACAGGGGGATGAACTCATTGTGGTTCGTCTCGCGCCGCTGCATGGCAGAACTCAAGCAGTGTTTGACTGATGATCAGCTGTGAGAGGAGAAATGCTGTCTCTTTATGAAGCGTGGATGGACGTGTGAGGACGCTGTGTTCCTCATCTACTGATTTGTGTGTTGTGTAGGTCCTCAGTCCCACATACAAGCAGCGTAATGAAGACTTCAGGAAGCTCTTCAAGCAGTTACCGGACACGGAGCGCCTCATTGTGGGTAAGAGATCTCTCTTTATTTAAAGTGAGTCAACTCCTGTAAATTAACTAACAAAATGTTTTAGTTTTATCTTAAGTGAAAATTATACTTTAATATAATAAATTAAGCTCATATATATATGTATAAGTTATATTTATAATTTAAAAACGAATTATAATGCATTAACAAGTGAAATTATAATTATAAATAACTATATTTAATAGTTAATTTAGAATTGCAATAAACGCTTAAACAGTTTAAAGGTACTTAATTTCATGTGATTTTCTCCTTCAACTAAATGATTGAATTGAATGATGTAACAGGAGGGTCATATTTTGACCTTTGACCTTGTCCTGTCATTGGCAGACTACTCATGCGCTCTCCAGCGGGACATTCTCCTGCAGGGCCGCCTCTACCTCTCTGAAAACTGGATCTGTTTTTACAGCAACATCTTTCGCTGGGAGACACTGGTATGATTTACAGTGAACTCAGACTTTTGGAGAGATTGGAGTAGAGTTGAGTTTGTGTTGTTCCGTGTGCAGCTCACAGTGCGGCTGAAAGACATCTGCTCCATGACGAAAGAGAAAACCGCGCGTCTGATTCCTAATGCCATACAGGTGTGCACAGACACTGAGAAGGTGAGTCTTTCAGATGCCACAGAACATTAACACAGAGGCGGTTTCTTGATCTTCATCTCCTGCTTCGCTCTTCCCTTCAGCACTTTTTCACATCGTTTGGTGCGAGAGACAGGACTTACATGATGATGTTCAGACTTTGGCAGAATGCACTGATGGACAAGGTATGAGCACAGTATATACAGTATATAACGTTTACGTTAAGGACAGTTCACACCAAGAAAGATAACTATAACATTACCTATATTAGCATCCACACCAGTGCATTATTATAAGCGCACTGCAGTTCTGCTGCTTTAATTGCTCAAGCTGTTTAAAGCGGGGTGGATTCTGATTGGCTGTCAGTGGTTACATTGTTCATCAGCTGGAAGAAATTGTTTAAGAAGTGATTGTATCGTTCCTTTGTGTCGTTTATTCCCTTTCTTCTTGTGACTGTAAAGGTTTTGTCCATGTGATAAAGTTTTGTAATTGTGAGTGAACCCGCTGTAAAACAAGACTAATTTCAGACTTTGTCTGAAAATAAAGTTATCATATCGTATCGTCATCATTATTGTTATAGCGGTATTGAATCCTTTTATTATAACCAACACAATGTAAACATGATGTAAATAAGACATTGTGCAGCGTAGACCATTTTTGTGTTATTTTAACAGGATATTTTGCATGAGAGTGAATTTGCACTGAACTGAAGTGATTGAATACTTCAGTGATTATTAAGAGAAAGCACTATCTGCTTTTGAATCCAAAACAGTGATGATTGACAGCGATAACCTTTGCAATGAATGATGCCAAAAATACATTGATACTGTATGCCAATTGTTCTGTGTAATGTGTCTTTGGTCTTAATATTATTGTTAAAGTTACAAAGACCAAAGAAATACATTAGAATCACTTTGTCTTTTGGTAATTTGGTCAGTTACATGCTGTTTTAATGTGTTATTTACATATAATTATTGGTATCAATAATAAGTATTTGATGAAGTCCACTTATATTATTCTGCATGCTTAAGATGTGCATGTTTTTGTTTTCTTTCTACAGGTTATCTCCATTGTTTTAATTGTACTTTTAGTATAAAATTATAATGCCGTGCATATGTTTACTTTTTTTCTTTAACGAAGAACCAAAAGCCAAAGCTATTCAAAACCTCATTCAATGTAAATTGTGAAGATTTTAATTAACAATCGCAATTACAATTTCAAAGGAATAATCAAAATTATGATTTTTATCATAATCATGCAGCCCTACCTTAAGTGGACAGGTTTGGACATGTTAATGCAAATGACTAACCTCAGGCACCCAAAATTCAATTATGAACCTTGGCCTAAAATTAGGTTACAGAGATAGTTCACCCAAAAAAATGAAAATGTGATGTTTATCTGCTTACCCCAGGGCATCCAAGATGTAGGTGACTTTGTTTCTTCAGTAGAACACAAACAAAGATATTTAACTCAAACCGTTGCAGTCTGTCAGTCATATAATGGCAGTCAATGGGACCCACGGCTTTGAGAGTCAAAACAATCGAAACAATCGGTCTGTGCAAGAAACTGAACAGTATTTATATCATTTTTTACCTCTGATCCACCACAATGTCCAACTGTCCTGAGCGCGTTCACAACAGCCGGAGCATGACGCATCAACATAGTAGACGCATGCTGCTCAGGACAGTTGGACATCGCAGTGGATCAGAGGCTGATCCTGAAGGCTGAAGCTGGATTTTGTTGTGAGAAGTTCTCCTGTGTGCATATATGCAAATAATCCATGCAATTATTAGTGAATCACTTGTGTACATTTTAAGCAATAACATATACTATATCTGGTGTTATCTAAGCAAATATAATAAAGTGTCAAATACTCTATGTGCAGCCTCTCTGTCCTAAAGAGCTCTGGCACTTCGTACATCAGTGCTATGGAAATGAGCTGGGCCTCAATAGCGACGATGAAGACTATGTGCCACCTGATGATGATTTCAACACCATGGGGTGAGTTACATGTGCATATTCTCATAACTACTGTCCAAAAAGCCAACATATTGAGACCTGGTGTATAACAGACGTGAATGTTGCACAAATGTAGCACCTAAGGGTCCACACTGTCTCTGCTCAGATTCTGTGAAGAGATCCCAGCGGAGGAGATCGAGGTCAGTAATGATAACTCATCCAAGAGCAGCAGTGAGAACAAGCCAGACAACAGCTCTCCTCCGTCACACAAGAGATCCATCACAAACTCCACCATCACCTCCACCACGCCTCCCAGCAGTACTGATACGCCACTGTCTGTGAGTATATATGCGCTCATGCACACTTTCCGCATGGTCTTATTAGGAGACAGTGTTTAAAATAGTGTCCTCTGCTGGTGTCAGTTTGACATCGCAACTGAGGAGTACACAGACTGCCTTCCTGATGGAGATCTGCTGCCGTTCCCTCTGCTGGCTGAGGAGAGGAACAGCGAGCCGGCCAGTCCTCTGGATCCTGTGCTGCCACTTGCACTCGACTTCAACGACAATGAGGATATACCCACTGATCTCAGTGATTCCTCAGAGACAGACGATGAAGGTTTGAAAAAAAACTCTTCTTATTTCATGTTTGAAATGACATTTGAGACTGTATCTTGCTTGCATTTCTTGTGTAATTGCCTCCTATCTGTCTGTCTAATATTTGAATTGATTAACCAGATTAAAATATCCACATTTCACATCCTGCTTTTTTATCAAAAAAAAGAAAAACAATCGTTATTTTATGTAATTAAAATATTATATTTATATAAAAATATCATTTAAAAACTGGTTTATTTTATTTTAATTATATTAAATAAATAAATATTACAATATGAAGTCCACACTTTCAAATTATATACTATATATATGAAGAGCTCTTTTCCAAAACGCTATAAATCCATTTTAATAGTTTTCATGAAAATGACATTTTTTTACCTAGACCCATACATTTTGTTAATATTCAATATATCATGTTAAAATGGTCTGTTGGCTCAGTCTGAACATGTTAAACAATGATTGTTAACCCCCCCCGGGTCCGCACCAACACACCGAGCGGGTCTCGAACCCAGGTTTCCGGTGCGGGAGGCGGGCGCTCGAACAAGGAACGCCAAAGGCTATATATATATATAAAATAATAAAAAATGCAGTTATTCAAATAGTAATCAATTTAATAAATCTATCTGTCTTTAGTATGTCTGTATAATGCTTCATTTAATTAAACAGATGAAAATATCCACATTTCACATCTTGCTTTTTATCAAAAAAGAAAAAATATATATATAATTATCATTATTTTGTAATAATTAATTATAATATATATTAAAATATGTACAACCCGGATTCCGGAAATGTTGGGATGTTTTTTTTTTTAATATGAATAAAATGAAAACAAAAATACTTTCAAATTGAACATAGATAACATTACAAATGTTTAAAAGAGAAATTGTACACTTTTATCCACTAAATTAGCTCAATTCAAATTTGATGCATGCTACAGGTCTCAAAAAAAGTTGTCACGGGGGCAACAAAGGCCTGAAAAAGCAAGAAATGTTGAAAAGATTTAGCTGGGAGAACATCTAGCAACTAATTAAGTTAACTGACATCAGGTCTGAAACATGATTAACTATAAAAGGGGTATCTTAGAGAGGCCGAGTCTCTCAGAAGAAAAGATGGGCAGAGACTCTCTAATCTGTGAAAGAGTGAATAAAACGATTGTGGAATAATAAAAAAAAAACATTCCTCAAAGTGAATTTTTTGCAAATCTCATCATTTGCAATGCATAACATCATCAAAAGATCCAGAGATACTGGATTAATCTCTGTGTGTAAGGGCCAAAGCCGAAGATCTTTGTTGAATGCCCGTGGTCTTGACATTACTAAATGGGCCCAGGAATACTTCCAGAAACCACTGTCGGTAAACATGATCCGACGTGCCATCTGCAGATGCCAACTAAAGCTCTATCATGCAAAAAGGAAGCCATATGTGAACATGGTCCAGAAGTGCCGTCGTGTTCTGTGGGCCAAGGCTCATTTAAAATGGACTGTTTTAATTGTGGAAACGTGTTCTATGGTCAGACGAGTCCAAATTTGACATTCTTGTTGGAAATCATGGACGACGTGTCCTCTGGGCTAAAGAGGAGAGAGACCTCAGCGTTCAGTTCAAAAGCCAGCATCTCTGATGGTATGGCGGTGCATATGTGCATACGGTATGGGCGGCTTGCATGTTTTGGAAGGCACTATGAATGCTGAAAGATATATATAAAGGTTTTAGAGCAACATATGCTCCCCTCCAGATGACATGTATTTCAGCAGGACAATGCAAAACCATATACTGCAGCTATTGCAACAGCATGGCTTAGTAGTAGAAGAGTCTGGGTGCTGAATTGGCCTGCAGTCCGGATCTTTAACCTATAGAGAACATTTGGCGCATCATTAAACGAAAAATACGTCAAAGACGACCACGAACTCTTCAGCAGTTGGAAATCTATATCAAGCAAGAATGGGACCAAATTGCAACACCAAAACCTCCAGAAACTCATAACCTCGATGCCCAGACGTATTCAAACTGTTTTGAAAAGAAGAGGAGATGCTACACCATGATAAACATGCCCCCGTCCCAACTATTTTGAGACCTGTAGCAGGCATCAAATTTGAAATGAGCTCATCTTGTGCATAAATGATTTTTTAAATTTCTCATGTTAAAAAACATATGTAATGTTATCTATGTTCTATTCTGAATAAAATATTGGTTTGTGTGATTTGAAATTCTTTTAGTTTTCATTTATTCAAATAATAAAAAACTCCCAACATTTCTGAAATTCTGGGTCGTATATATATTATTAATTTAATAATTAAAGAAATTATCAATTGTTAAACCTTACTACATTGTACATACGGTACCTTACCATACATATTATGCCTTATTCTGAAAATGTCATTTGAATAGTGAACAGTGTGAGATCCCAGTATTTGAGTAGTGTTGTACAGTTCATCTTTATGTTTAAATGTTTATTCAGGGGATGAGGTTCAAGCATTCCACGAGGAACTGAACGGCCGTCAGTACATTAACGAGGTGTATAAATTCAGTGTTGATAAGCTGTACACCATCCTCTTCTCCGAGTCCCAGTTCATGACCGACTTCATGGAGCAGAGGAGATTTACAGGTCAGAACACTGATTTAACTTTTAGATGGTCTTAAATAAACCCTAATAGAGCCATTAAGACCATGAAGAGCATTGCACCGCTGTTTACCAAATAACTCAATATTTGAATTTGTTAAAGTTATTTGAATTTGATGTATTATTTTATTTTTATCTATGTCCAAAATGTAATTACACATCCAGAATACTTCAGATCAGTTTTATTTATATCACAATAGCTTTTTGTATCATTTAAAAAAGTGATTTTGTTGTGTTTGTATCATTAATATATTTAATACGTGGTTTTTATTCAATTTTGACTCATTTTAGTACATAAAGTTAAAATGGAAAGAAACTGGCTGAGACTAAATAAATGAATGTTTTTATATATATATATTTAATTTTATTTCAGTTAACATATTTTTTCCCCATCATATAATGACAATTTGTTATGGTTTTAGTTTTAGTTAACTATAATAACTCTGCTTCTGATATGCTTGCTTTGGTTCTGCACATCTTTTCACAGATGTGGTGTTTCAGCCTTGGAAGAAGGAAGATGTTGGAAATCAGAGCAGGGCCATCATGTACACAATTTCCCTGACCAACCCACTGGCTCCTAAAACAGCTACAGTTACAGAGACTCAGGTGAGATGTTCATATGACTTCTCCTCAGTGCTGTTTTTTTTTGTGTGTGTGTGTGTTTTAATATTAATATTTTCAATGCAACTCTCTGAACTAGACTCTGTATAAGGCCAGCCAGGAGAGTGAGTGCTACATAATCGATGCAGAAGTTATCACTCATGATGTGCCGTACCATGACTACTTCTACACCATAAACCGCTACATGCTGACTCGTGTGACCAAGAACAAGTCTAGGCTGAGGTACGGATGAACAAGACATTCGTTTTTTTATGGTCAAAGTCAAACAGAGAGAGACAGGTATGCCTGACAATAATGTGATTTATTCTGCCGTCAGAGTTTCTACAGAGTTGAGGTACAGGAAACAACCATGGGGGCTGGTGAAGGGCTTCATTGAGAAGAACTTCTGGAGTGGGCTAGATGAGAACTTCAAAAGCCTCGGTAAGACACAGTTTCCCAATCACCCAAAACCACCTTGAGCCCCAACCTCAACTGTATTTAGCCCCAGCCGCAACCATTTAAAGATCCATCCACAACAGTATTGAGCTTCACCTACAATAATATGAAGCCCCACCCACAACAATAAGCTCCACCCAAAAAAATATAACTCCACCCATAATAATATTGGGTCCTGACCACAACAACATTGAGCTCCATCCACAATAAGATTTCCATCCACAACAAATTTCAGTCACAACAATATATGGCACCACCCACAACCATCTTGAGCACTGCCCATAACTTTTTTCCACTTCACATTTTCCAGCAATCACTCCAACGACAACAATATCGAGCCCCACCCACAAAAAAATGTGATCTCCGCCCACAACAATATCAAACCCATTCACAATACCGAGCTGCAAGCACAATATTAAACTCCACCCTCAGTATTGCGCTCCACCCACAACATTATCAAGCCCCACTCTCAACAATATCAGAATCAGAATGAGCTTTATTGCCAGGTATGTTTACACATACGAGGAATTTGTTTTCATGACAGAAGCTACCGCAGTGCAACAGAATGATAGCAACAGAACAAAAACAGATAATAAAAAGAATAATTAAAAAGAACAAGTAAACAAGGAATAACAATATACAAATTGACAATTGTATGTACAGGTATATAACAATGGACAGTTTTGTATGTACAGGTATATTATGTGCAATTGAAGTGTAGACTAATTATGTGTGTTAGATAAATAAGTGTATAGGCGTATAAATAGTGTGTGTACTATATTTATTCTCAAGTGTTCATGAGATGGATTGCCTGAGGGAAGAAACCGTTCCTGTGTCTGGTCGTTCTGGTGCTCAGAGCTCTGTAGCGTCGACCAGACGGTAACAGTTCAAAGAGGGAGTGTGCTGGATGTGAGGTGTCCAGAGTGATTTTGTCAGCCCTTTTGCTCACTCTGGATGAGTACAGTTCTTGGAGACTGGGGAGGGTTGTACCAATGATTCGCTCAGCAGTCCGGACTACCCTCCGTAGTCTTCTGAGGTCAGATTTGGTAGCTGAGCTGAACCAGACAGTTATTGTTGTGCAGAGGACGGATTCAATGATGGCAGAGTAGAACTGTTTCAGCAGCTCCTGAGGTATATTCCTCAGCTGGCGAAGGAAGTACAGCCTCTGCTGGGCCTTTTTCACCACAGACTCAATGTGATCCTGGGAGATAATGGTGCCCAGGAACCTGAATGACTCCACTGCAGTCACAGTGCTGTTCATGATGGTGAGTGGGGAGAGCAGGGGGGTTTCTCCTGAAGTCCACGATCATCTCCACTGTTTTGAGCGTGTTCAGCTCCAGGTTGTTTAGACTGCACCAGACAGCCAGCTCCTTAACCTCCTGTCTGTAAGCAGACTCGTCACTGTCCTGGATGAGGCCGATCAGTGTGGTGTCGTCTGCAAACTTCAGGAGCTTGACAGAGGGGTCTTTTGATGTGCAGTCCTCCGTGTAGAGATAGAAGAGCAGTGGGGAGAGAACACAGCCCTGATGAGCTCCAGTGCTGATCGTACCAGTGTGCAGCATCCACCTGGATGATGCGACGGCAGCCAAATTGCGCCAGAACGCCCACCACACACCAGCTTACTGATGGAGAGGAGACAGAGTGATGAAGACAATCAGTGTATGGGGATGATTAGAAGGCCATGATGGTCAGAGGAATCAATCAGGAAATTTGGCCAGGATGTCGGGGTTACACCCTTTTTCGAAGGACATCCTGGGATTTTTAATGACCACAGAGAGTCAGGACCTCGGTTTAACATCTCATCCGAAGGATGGTTCTTTTTGACAGTATAGTGTCCCCATCACCATACTTATACAGATGACAATGTGCAATATACTCAGTACACACAGTGTACTATTAGACATACTTACAGTTATCAATACACATGATACACCGTGTGTACACATTCTACATTATGTACACATTTATACACACAGTAATATGCGAAGGTGCAGCAGATTATACATAAGCTGGATACGTAATGTCATGGATGTGCATTGGATGGTATCCAGTGGTAGCAGATAGACTGTTGTATTAGTGCAGTGTGTGCGTGTAGTCCAGTTGAAATGTGTAGTTCAGTTTTAACACCCACAACAACATTGAGTTCCACCCGCACCAATATCAAGCCAAATATGTGAAATCAGACTATTTCTGCTCCCGGTAGTGATGCTCTCGCGGTGTTTGCACACTCTTATTACAGATGAACTGTATAACATGCAATATCTGTCAAATGCACAGACGTTTCAGAATTTTTTTTCATGAGCAAGAAACACTTTTTATATACTGCTTAATAAAGGCAATCTGTTCAAGAATAAAGTTCAACATAAACATACTATTTAAATACCAATAAAGTGGGGGTATATTTGCTTTTATCAGTGTTTTTTATTAAATGTGACTCAATATAACATTGTGACTATACAGTAAAAAAGCCTTTATAGTTCTTAAAAAAGGTTTGTGAGCAGTATTTTTTTAATGCAAAAATTATACGAAGGTTTGTACAATCATATACAACTCACAACAAGTACAAAAACAAATAAACATTCATAAGAATATGTAAAGTGAAACAATTCATGCCAGAGGTAAAATTACAACAATTTAAAGTAACAAAAAGCTTCATAGGTCTTTCTTGCTTTTTTGTTCTTAATGTTATCTAATGTAGTACCATATTGTTTAATCTCTTTTAGAAAATGTTCAGTTTGGCTTAATGTGATATTTTCCAAGTAAAATAAGATTTGTGAGCAGTATTGGAATTGAAGATGTTAGAAACACACGTCATTGTTGTCATGTGGTGAATTTGGCCAATCGTGAAACAGTTGTGTCGTCATCAGCGCTCCCGCAGTCGCTCTGGAGAAACTGAGCCGGCTGCTCTCGAAACGCTCTCGCGGTACTTTGATGCCACACGTGACAGTTCAAGTCGAACAAAATTTCTAACCGGCATACACTGCTTCAAGTCAGCCACCGATCGGTTTCCATGGCGCTGCATGAAGTTGAACACACCTATTGTAGTCCCCCCCAGAACAATATTGAGTCACACCCATAACAAATGTCAAGCCCCAATAACAACAATATTGGGCACCACCCACAACTTTCTTCCACTTCACTCCACATCTTACATTAAAGTTACTCCTTCTGTTGTGCAGAATGCTTTCTCAGCTGAATAAATAAGCATTTAGTACCAGTAAATAAGTATTGCTTTTTTGTCAGAACTGGAGTTAGGAAAGATGGAGGACGCTCTAATGGAAAGCCATAGACTGTCTCCTAAAACTAAATCAGTCAAGAACTCCAGCCTAAGGCGGAGAAAAAGAGCCCCCACCCACCTGCGCACAGCCCATCTAGATGACACCCTCAGTCCTGTGACCACACCAACAGACGAGGAGGTCATCCACCGCATCAAACACGTGGCAGGTGAGTTCATGCACATCCAAATATTATCAAACTCAAAAGATATTAGGTTGAAATTGATATGACTGGTTGCAATTTCATGTACTCCACCCACAGGTTCCACACAGACAAGACACATTTCTGAGCACATGCCAGGGGGCGGGATTTTCTGCAACCTCTCAAAACCACTACTCATCATCAGCTTTGTGTAAGTAGTGCAATATTGTCTATACTCTATTAATTTATACTGTTAAAGGTTTGTTTACATTTTTATGTTTTTCTATAAATATGACTTTTGACATTTTTCTTGTCTTTTTTTGGCTTTGCTTCTTGTGGTTGGCCCTAGGATCTGTATAAGGTACATTCAATTACTGATGTCAAATAAATATCTATCCCATCTCTATACTGTCATCTAGTGCATTTTCTCAGTGCCCCTCTATCAGTCTTATGCTCCGCTTCATTCAATGCAACATGTCTGAATTTCCAAATGAATACTTGAATAAAGTTTGTTTCTGTGGACAATAGTTGGAATATCTCATATTTGACTTTGACTGGAATGCAGCAAACGTGTCTGTCTGTGACACATTTCCTAAACTTCCTCATCTACCATGCGATCTCATTCATTCTACTCATTGCAAGTGCAGCGTTTGTAATTGTTTTTCTTCACTGAATGATGTGTCCATGTGCTCTGTTTTATAATGTGTCTCTCTGCAGTCTGGTGCTTCTGGTGTTTTTGAATGTGATGCTGTTCTACAAACTCTGGATGCTGGAGTATTCTGCACAAAGCCTCACCAGCTGGCAGGGCTTACGCCTACATGAAAGGTACAACACATACTACAACTGCTTCACACCTACAGCAATATTGAGCCGAGACCCACCCACCCACGATGTTATTAAACTTCATCCACAGCAGTATAAATCTCCACCCTCAATAATGTCCGGTCACACCCAGAACAGTATTGAGCCACACCCACAATTGCTATCTTTTTCCACAACGCCAAGACCCACCCACAATTATATTGACCTCCACCCAAAGCAATATACAGTAGAGCTCCACTGACAAAGCCAAGCCACATCCACAACAGTATTGAGCCATGCCCATAATTATGAGCTCCTCCCACAGCACCAAGACCCACCCACAATTATATATTGCACCCAAAGCAACGTCCACACCACAACAATATTGAGCCATGCCCAGTAAGAGCTCCTCCCACAACATGACAAAACCCACCACATACCAAAGGCAACTGTAGATACCATGCCCATCAATTATGAGCTCCCGTGAAAAGCACCAAAGCACACCACACCACACCGCATTTAAATAGCACCACAAATTCAAATCACACCTCACAACTGTAAACACTATACAGCAATACGTAATCGCCCACATGTGTTGGAAGAATGCCCCCAACAGTTACTAACAAATTGGCCATGCATGTTGCAGGCACAGACTGTAACTTCGCATTTTGTTGCTGAATTTTGTTGCAAAACGGTCACATGTTTTACTTTTAGTCTGCTTGTTACAGTCAATAAAAACAAAAACATTAGTACAGTCACATTACTATATACAATAGCCAATATGAGATAGCCCATGATCAGTAGATTTTATACAGGTGTTACTGTAACGATTTTGTAAATGGTGATCAGCAACCAAATATTGATAATGTGGAAGTTACTGGCTTTTGCCTTGGTGTGACTTCTCACTTTTTGCAGACAATGCAAACAGTAACTTCAAAATAGGGGTAAAAACATCAAGTTTGAGCTCACAATTTTTTTAATGTAGATCATTTTCATTACTAAAACATCTAAAACATCTGCCAAATGTCCAGTGTCCTACCTATAAATAATTTGGCTGGACAAAAAAAAACGCTAAAGTCATTTTTCTCAGTTAAACACTCTAGCGATTTAAGGGCTTTTGCCTTTGTAGGGCAGTATAGATGTATTTCACTAGAAGTGGCACTGCACGGATCGATCAAAGTTTCAATCTACAATATTATTAAACTCCACCTACGATAATACCAAGCCACACCCACAACAATATTGAGTCATGCCCACAATAATTTAGTCACACAAGTCACACCCATAGTTGTGATCTCCTCATGAACACTAAGACATCAATTAAGATCTCCACCCGCAACACCAAGACCCACCCACAATAATCTGCATGTTCCACTCATAGTTATCATAGTTATCACCAAGACCCACCCACAATAATCTGCATAGTCCTGCCCATAGTTATGGGCTCCTCCCACAACTTCAAACCCCACCCACAATCATTAAGAATCACTCAAGTCACACCCACAGTTGTGAGCTCCTCCCACAACATCCCAAGCACATGTTTGGACCGCACTCTACCCTACTGATTTTGAAATGTATCATAAGTGTCCATATAAACTCCTAAACTCTCTTGACAGACCTGTGTAAATCACTGAGTGGTGGTGTTTTCATTACCGTGTGTTTCAGCAGTAAACTGCCGCAGACACAGATGGAATGGGCACAGCTCTTGGAGTCCCAGCAACGCTACCACGACGCTGAGCTGCAGAAATGGAGAGAGATCATTAAATCTTCCGTACTGTTATTGGATCAGGTATATAACATGTCCGCATGTACAGGCTGAAGTGAGTTGATTGAGCTTGATTGTAAAATGACCGCACCTGTGTCTTCACATAGATTAAGGATTCCTTACTGAGCCTACAGAAAGGTGTGGGTCTACGAGATTACAACTCAGACTCGGACGAAAAGAGGAGTCGATATTACTGACACTTACCCTCCAGGCCACCAGGGCGCGCTGTGCAATGTAGAACCACTTATGAGAACGAAACGCAAAAAACAAAGGGCCCAAATGTGCATGTATGACTATGCATACTAAACGAAAGAGACACTTGATAGAGATCAGAAGAAGAAGAGATGGACCAGAAACTGCCATCGGCCAATCCAAGTGGACAGCAAGCCCACAGGAAGTGTGGCCATATCTGTCCCATGGAATTGTGGGACGGCAAGCGTCCAAATGTGCTCATCACTGTTCAAGCTTTCTTTCAGGTTTTCTTTCAGAGGATTTTACTGTTTGCAGAGGAACGGAAACGGACCTGAGGAAGAAAATGAAGAGCATGCTTTTTATTTTTTAGCCCTCCTTTCTTTTGAAGTGTTTTTATTGGTACAAAGAATGAGGAAGATGATCGTTTAGCTTGGTTTTGACCTGTAACAGCTGTAACAGCACAGCTGCCCTGTCTCTTTTCCCGTTCGTGGGAGTTTTGCACAGAAAGCATTATGAAATCTTATTGACTCATGCTCTAGTATCAAGGCTGGTTTCCTTGATAATTCTGCATTATAAAGTTGAACTAGTTTCCGTAAAAGGGCCACTTGCGCTAAAAACAGAGACCTTACATTTCTGTGAAGCGTTAACATTATGCTAAAGAGTTTTTGCACCAGAGAAAGACTGAAAAGGGACACCGCAGGCAGAAAGATGGATAAACATTGTTAGTTTTTGATTACTAAACTGTGATATCTCCTGATTTATTTGAAGATGTAGGAAAATATATGAATATGTTTGAAATATATACTTTATTCAAGATTTGATATATATTTCAATATATATATATAGAGGTCATCGCAGATATTTATTGTTAATTTATGTACATTAGAACACTTATCAAACTCTAGAAGGAAAGAGTTTATAATTATTAAACTGCGTTTTATTCAGTGACACGCACAAGCACGTTTGAGACGTGTCCATGTGAGCGCGTGTGTATGTCGTACGTTGATCTCTGTCTATTTTGGTGAATGTAAGCGTGTTCGTGTGTTGTTTTAAATCATTCCACCTGTACGTCTTGTGTCTTCCTCCCGGCACATGAAGCCAAATTGCCTTTTTCTTGCCCAGCAGCTCAGTCCACTGGGCATCTGTTTACACATCCGCCTGGCTTCAGAAACCGAGCGGTCAGAAAATGACCATCCAGCTCGGCCCGAACCCACACACGCATGCTTTCTCTGCTGTGGCACCATTCCTGTGTTTATTTAGCATGAGGTGTGAGTCTGGACCTGGAAGCACTGCAGGAATCGGCACTGGGCTCACGTCATGTTTTAATTGAACCGATAGCCCATATTTTGCCATTTTTAAATTTCAAATAAAAGGAAAGTTATGTGAGGTGGTAATGACATATATTTTTTTTTACAGAGCATAAGTGCTCTAGCCTATAAACCAAATATAGTATTTATAGATGGTAGAATTTATTTATATATAACATAAAATGCGACGAATTCCCTTTTTATGCAGACAGAAGACAATGTAAAAAACTTCATGTGAGACGACATGAAGAGAAGCGGCACTTTACGTCCAGGCATTGTAGGACAAAGTCTGATATATGAAATATATGTTTGCTGGCACATTGCTGGTAGAATATATGACAATATTCCAGCTACAAACCACATGGTATTGTAGTGAATGTATGTTTTTGTTTGATTTTTCCCAGAAAGGAATCCGCTGTAATGTAGTTTGGAGTTTTTTGGGTTGGATCTTTGGAATCCATCTTTAGTGTTGCTCTCTGCAGTGTTTGAAGCCGGCGTTTAATTCAAGGATGCAGTTGAACTACTGAGATTTTAAGTTTGACAGTTTCTCCTTCTGGTTCATTCACTGTTGAAAATCTTCTCTCAGTTCTAAGACTTTAATTTTGGCATTAGAGTGCATCTGTATAGGCTGTTGGGTGTGTATTCTGCGATATGGATTTGATTGCATTTTTTCATTATGTGTGTTTTTAGAAAAGAAGAATTGCTCATGGTTTGGTATTGTAGAACTGAAAATGAAATCACTGTCACAATCATGTTCACCGTACTGTATGTGTGTAAGTGTGTGTGAATGCCACATGTGAAATTGGGTTTAAATTCGTTTTCTTTGTGGACCACCCATTTTCTTCTGCTACACAAGTAAACGTATACCGACTCCACCAGAGCAAAAAAATAAAAATACGATTAACCCTCAGCCTGATTGTTTTGCTCATATGCAGTGACTTCTCGTGATTATCTGACCAAAGATTTGAGTTTGAATATTTGCAACTGAGAAATGAGTTGCTGTTATTAGAGATTTGGCTTTTGAAATGATGTTGAACATTTGTGATCAAGTATTCAGGCAAAGACACACTGTTATAAATTCTGTTTCAAATGTTCATATCACACTCCATTATTAGACTGCTAAGGGGGTTTAGTGTACACTGATGTGATGTCATTTCCACTGTACCTGTGCTGTAGATCCACGATCGACGTGATAACTGCATCCAGCAACAAACTATCTCACAAATCATCTGTTTTATTTTCTTGAAAGTGCACTGATTGATTTCTGTTGATGTCCATTTATGACATCCCATAACTTGGTGTAGCAGTGACTTACTGTATTTGTTCTTCTTCTTTTTAGAGCTGGTTTTATCTCTAGACCATGCAGGCTGATTTGTACATGTTTCCATATGCACTGTATGTATAAAAGAATATGTGCAGTGTTCACTGAAATAGGAAGCAGAACTGTGCTGTGCACGGTTTTCTCTTTTTCCAACATCTTTGTCTAATAGAGACTCTGATTCAGTGGCTCTCTGATCTATGTGAAGTAGACAGATTACACATAATAATATGAATAAAAAAAACAACACTGAGAAAATACTTTGTGATTGTTTTATTGAAGTTTCAAGAATGCTTTACCATGGATACCATAGAGAAATATTACATTTGTTCCCTCAAATTACAGTGATTCCCCAGTATGCTAATATATCACAGTACATTGCATTATGCTTTTGGGAGTTTGTCTGTAGCGGAGTCGAAGCGTTTAACAACTCATTAAAAAGAAATCTCAATATTTTCAATACAACAGAGAACTATCACAATAAGGTGCACTATACTGTCTATCCACCAGATAGAGACATAATCCAGTTATTTCATTACGTAATCTCCAGATGCATAAATATATCTAGACTACCAAACATCCAGCTTTCATCAGCCTTGCGTTTTTAAACGATTAAATACAGATTTGTTTTGTTGAAATATCAATATTATAGATGTATGCGATGCATACTAAGAAAAACGCATTCACGTAAAAGAAAGACTACATAATTCCTATAAAATAAAATTTCCCAAAAATATTTCAATAATAGGCGATATAATAATACTATTTCAAGAATAACGTGGTGGAAATAAATGACTGCTTCTATCGCGCTCACTAGGGAAGCCTGGGTCTATATCTTATGTCATAGCCAACAAACCCGACATATTTGATAACTATTCATTAATTTTCTTTATTAAGTCATCCACGTATGAATTTTTGCGTCTTCTGACCTGTCAATCGGTCGCACCAGACAAATATATATTCTCGGCATCCATTCATTCATACATTCATCCATCTATGGTTGAGCGCACGATGACCCGTCATGGTCTGCATGCAAATGAAGCTGACCAATTAGAGTGTGGGAAGTCCGCGAGAGGGCGGGGACTGAGAGATTCAAACCAATCGCAGCGGACAGGGCAGAATATTCTAATGAGCGGGGAACACCTCAATGTACAGCAATGTGAGGGGCGTGAGGGGAAGATTCAAAACTGAGATGCCCAAATATTGTCCGAGCGCAGCAATATGAGTAACAGAGACGCGTGTTAGAGGAGCACGCTCTCTATTGAACGTGATTAACGTCCTGCGCTGCAGCAGAAGCAGGCTGACGCAGATCATATTGAAAGATTGATTGCTTTTGTTCTGCTGGGAAGGGTGAGGAGCATCCTGCTGGACCTCGGGGTTCCTCTGAAGATGGAAGAAGAGCGCAGTCGGAATAAAGAGCGTCTGGAGGCTAGCTTGGCGTGGCTGTGTGAGCTGGAGCTACTGAAGCAGCGGCAGGAGAGTCTGGTCCTCGGCGCCCTGTCCCTCGGGGACTCCGTGCCGGGATGCCCCGCTTGGGGTGATGTGGGTCCGGCCCGCAGCAGCAGAGAGCAGGAGCAGCTCACTTTAAGACGACAGCTGGTAGGTGCGCCATGTTCACTGATGAAAACCATGCTTCGGAAATTCTCTTGGTGGATATTCGGAAAGTGTTGTGAAAAGTTTAGAAATGAGGAGGAATAACGTGCCAGTCAACCCTGTCATCATTGTTCAAGTCACGTGTGCAAGAGCACATACAACAAGAAGCTTGTTTCTTTTTCGTGTTACATACTTGGCACGAGAAAACTGCGGTGTGCCGTTATATATTGTATAGCACCAATATGCCGTTATAATGCCATTAACG